>JABJVT010000085.1:0-25000 GCA_014170255.2 Drosophila triauraria
ATAATGCCCTTCCATTGCTGCGCCTGCGCTTGGGTCACAAACGTGTTATTTTAAATTACTATTTTTTATGCGGGAAGATTTTGATTGAAGCCTAAGGAATTATGACTAAAAATTGATTCCAAAAATTCTGCTCAACCATTCGGGACGTAATTTAAAAACATTTTATTTTAAATAAATTAATTTTAAAAGTGAAAATTTTGGCACAAATGAATGTAAGTGTGAATGTTTTTATATGTAAAAATCTTCGCATTTCCCCATTACATGTGTCTTTAGGAAGTTGTCCTGGCTAACATGGTTGTTGTACACGCTAAGCAGTTTCTTTGTCTAGGATTCTAACCCAAAAATGCATTTAAAGAGTTTGATTCAGAATATAAACAAACTCAAAGATGAAACAGATTTGTATATTATTGTTGCTATAATAAATTTAATAATCTGAATTAATATTTAATAGTTGGTCCCACATTAATTATATCGTCAGAAAGCCGTTGTCACTCACGTATCTTTTCACAAAAATCATCTTTCATGTTGAAGTTTTTGTTTTTTATTTATATTAGTTTAATGTTAAACTTTTTAGTTTGGTAGTTTTATTTACGAAATGTTCTTTTAAATACTTTTTTAATACATTAAAAGTGTAGAATACTTTTCAAAATATTTTTATTATTATTTTCCAAGTAAATTACTTTCATAAAACACCGCAAGTATATAAATTCCGAAGCAACGCTAAGAACTGGCAGCCTACAACTGATTGATAAAATATTTCTACACCGAAAATATAAAACAAGAAAATAGCAACACCGCCAACTTGCTTGGTGCTCGTTGTTGCTGTTGATAGGAAGTTGCCGTCAGCGAGTCAGTCAGTTATTGAGTGAGTGAATGGGTGAGGGAGCATAATTATTGATAAAACAATACTAATTTCATGCCAAGGATTTTCCATGTTTATGAATGAAGTGGCAATACCCCCACAAAAGAAAATTGATTTTAAATGGTTGAAAATCAGGCAATGGAAGGAGAGCACTTACCTCGCGACGTAGGGTGATTCATGAGTATCGATAGCGGGCACTCGTCATCGTCGAGTATGTACTCCGTTCCATCACTGTTGACCTGCACATGGACAAAATTATGAATTAGATTCGTTAAGACTGTAACAGGAAAGATGGTAGAACGGACATGGAAAAGGATACAGAGCATTTTAGAGATACCGATTTTTATGACAACGATTGTTATTATGATTTGTTTTAATTCATTACACCCTTGTAGGGTATTATAATTTTGTCCAAAAGTTTACAACGCAGTAAAGGAAGCAACTCCGACCCCATAAAGTATATACATATATTCTTGATCAGCACCACCTGACGAGTCGATCTAGTCATGTCCATCTTTCCGTCTGTCAGTCCGTTGCTACGCAAACTAGTCTCTCAGTTTTTGTAAAAACATCTTTCCATTGAAGTTAGTATATATATTTCGGAACAGCTGTAGCTGCCATAGGACTGATAGAATTAATAAAAAAAAAATAATAATTTCTCTATTTTTCAACGTATTCCTTCGAGATATATTGATTTTTTGGACGTATTATTTTAAGGGTTTAATTTCATTAAGTTCCGACAACTTATTATAAGCTGTCATAGAAGCGGTTGGTTAATTTATATGATAATGTAACAATCAACATGTAAAATGTGCATGTGTAGGTAAATGTTATAAAACAATTTTACCAAAATGAATAGATTTTCAATGATCCAATTGCAAACTACAAGGCTATACAAACTTCGGCTTACCGAAGCTAGCATCCACTCTTGTTTTAATTTAAATATTGATTTAAAAGTTTTTAATAGTAGTAACCTATTTTGTTAAAATATCATAAAATTGCAATGAATTTCTTATCAAAATAATGGTGTCAAAAAGTAAGCTATCCTATAAAAAGGTAAGCTTACTATGAATTTGGTACTTCAAATTGTTTACGACATACAAATTTGTGTGGCACCCCTGTATGTCTCATTGTATCATATTTTAACAGACGCCAAATAAATAATAAATAATATATGCCATTAAAAACTGATTATAACAGTTTACTCCCCTCGTTGTAAACTATATGAAATAACTAAAAAATAGTACATTATTCTTTGTGTCCTATTCTCATCTACTCTGTATCAAAGCCTTATTAATAAATTAACGTAGAGCCAACCTGAACCAGACAATAGTGCAGGGGGTCGGCCTTCTCCAGTCCGTATTTGGTGAGCATTTCCCGCACAACAGCCTGGGCGCAGTCTCGGATGGAGAGCAGCAGAGTCTTATAGGGCACATCCTGGCAAAGACTCTCGCCGTAGATCTTCAGGGTACCGCCCGTGTCAGGACCGCCATCTCTGGAACGGAATTGCTGCAGCTTCTTTTCCAGCTTCTGTTGTCTCCGCCGCCGCATCACGGCCTCCGGGTTTGAGATCGATCGTGTGAACGAGGTTTCCGGCAGTTCCGTGTACAATTTTCCAGCCACGGCGTCGGTGCCATCGCCTCCACCACCGCCGACATTGCCGTTCATGTGGGCAGATCCGGCGGATCCGCTGATGCCATTGCCAAGACCCAACTGGCTGCCATTGGAGGTGGGAGGGTCGGAGCTAAGCTTGGCCATCTTCTCCTTTTTCTTCTGCTCTTTCTTCTCGCGCTTGGAGAGCTTTCGCTTAAAGTTCAGATCTGTTTGCTCGATGGGCTGAGGGGATGAAGTAGATTAGTAAGAAGGAATTCGGGTACGGCTCCGATGCACTACAAACTCACGGTGGTCTTCTGGTCAATGTTCTTGAGCAGGAATCGGCCCTCGCGATCATCGATGTGCCAGTTGAGCTGCACCAGCAGCGGTTTTTCGTCGGCGTTTAGACGACGCTCCTCGCCATTGGCATGCACCTCGTATAGGGCGTAATTCGGCACGGATAACATCCGCATATCGGGACGGAACTTCTCAATTAGTGTGTCTAGGGATAAAAGAATAAGTTTGTAAGTTTAATTTTAAAATTGCTTAACAATTCATTTATTCACCTATGACATCTGTAACAGTGGCATCGGAAGCCACTCTAATACATTTTGTGGCCACTTTCTGGCCAGCATCCTGGAAGTAGAAGCGCATAACGCCATGGAAGAGCAGGTTCTGTGAAATATATTGTCATTGTAGTCGAATGTATTTCTCAAGTATCTTAAGACTCACCTCGTCTGGCTCGGAGAGCGCAAACAGATCCAATCGATTGGCATTCCATTGCTGTATAACTGAACGAACTGCCTCGCGATCCAACATCTTCTTATCATGTGACATACTGTACAGGTTGTATTGGGGGAAGGAAGGGGTCGTCTCTTCTTAGTTCTGGGACCGTTTGCCGTGTTGTGACTCCAGTGTGACGTCGTTTTTATCTTCGTTTTGAATGGGGAGGAGGCTTGGACTATCTGTAAACAGTAGGGAGAAACATTTGATAAAATTAGACTCTGGGTTTACAACTTCCATGAAAGCATCGTAAATGGAGAGGCGGAATCAGAAGCGAAAAGTAAAAAGTTGGCGCAGATGTGGCAAACATTAAATTTCCGTTGCCAAATGTAAACACCAATGGATCATGTTGAGGGGCAGAAAAAGTACGGGGAAGACATTGTAAATATGCGTCTGTTCACCTACAAACTATGATGGGGAAATTTACACAAAATATGCTCAACGAGCTTATAGAAACATTCTGGGAACTTGGCATTCCCAGGGGCAGCAAAACTCACACACCTACTGTTTACAAAACATTATTAAGCTTTGTGATTTCATAAATTAAAAAATTATTCTTAATAAAGTAAGTTGCTGAAAGTTATATCTTTAATATTTCCCTATCAGTAATGGAATTTTTTAAAGAGTTTTTAAATTATTTAAATGGTTTTTCAACTGGACTTCTTGGGAAAATGTAGAAATGGTTATTTGGGCAAAGAGTCTTGTAATTCCTATCTCTTTAAATTTATTATTACAAGTTTTTATCATTAACATAATTAAGAAATTCGCGTTTAAAATAGAAATATGCGTAATCATTCACTCATTCTCCAGGGGTAAAAAAACAAATGAGGTCTGCCTTGATTTATGATCGGTTGAGCTAACATTTCCGGAGAGAGAGGTCTCTTTGGCACATGTCATCTACCACATAAGTATATGACAATCGTCCGACTTCACTACATGCCAATTAAAAGTTCCATTACAAGATCGTATCTAACCAGAATTTCCCCCAACAACATTCGGCGCTCAGCGACCCTAAACAAATAACTTCATCAAAGCAGGAAATTTCAGTGCATTTGTACAAACAACCTCAAGATGTTTTATGCTATTTGGGGCGTGTGTAGACTGGGTAACGTTCAAAGTTCGTAAAGTTATTTCCAAGAGAAGAAGTGATGTCAAAGAGCGGAACTATGCCTGAACTAAACTATTTCGTGCCAACCCTCTTTTCTCGTTCGAGTTCTTTAAACTTTTGCGCTGCTATCTGTGCTGGTATTCTTCTTCCCCGGGTTCGGTTTTTGCTCCGTCTTGTAAAGGTAGTTTAATAACCGTCAACGGTTCCGCTTGGGGGAACCCGTCGTCTGTGCACTGAAACTTGTCGATTTACAGTCGCTCTCTATAAGGAGGGCTCGCGGCGGCGGATGGGAATGGGATGGTAACCGTTTAAGTAAAGCTATTTCCACAATTTCCGCGAGGGCGTGCGTTGTCAGTGGGAATTGCATTTCGAGTTTTTTTTTTTTTTGTCCTCTAGCAGCTGGAGTTTTTATGTTTCGAGGCATAACTAACCACTGTTTTTTTTTAAAAGAGGTGTGGTAGAAGAGGAGTCCTTGGTGCATTCAGGCGTAACCAGTAACAAAGGGTTTAAGTGTTTGGGTATTTTTCGTTTTTGGTTTTCCGAATTGCATTTCAATGGTTGCCAGGCAGATATTTGTTTTCAGGGTTGATCGGGCTTAAATGGAAAGGGATGCGCTAATATCGGAATCCCAAGTTAAAGAGGAACATGCTATAATATATTCATATTTTTACCACAGAGTTCATAGATCACATTAAATACAATTCCCAGAACAATTTGTCACTTTTGTATTCTCTTCGTAATACAAAATATAGGTTTTGCAATATTTTGTAATCTGACCACAGTAATTCCTCACATTAAATCTCTTATCTAAAGTAATCTAAAATGTAATACCTGGTCACAACCAAGATTTTCCCATGACTCAAGAATGTCAAAATTCATAACAAATTATACAAAATGTTGGGACAATCCATTCCAACTGAGGAGCAAAGAAGAATATTTAAATTGCTTCCTCAAAAAGGGGGACAGAGGGAATGGATTTCCAGGTAAGCGAACAAAGACGAACTCTGTAATTGTTGTACAACATTATTAAAAAGACATAAAGGTGACATTTACACCAACAAAGTGGTGTCGTAATTGCCGTAGTTGCTGCTGCTTTGATTTGAGTTGAAAAATGCGCCCGAAAAGATCGCGAGAGGCGAGATAATAAAACGAATTAAAAACGAGCCGGAAAACCGCAACAAAAGAAAAGTGTCGTTTGGTGACTAGAAGGGGGAAAGAGATACGAAAACATAGAGAAGGCCAAAGGAGAAGTACCGCAATAAAAGAGGCGCGTAAGCAACAAAAAAACAAAGTCCATTGAGGAAGAAGAGGTGAATGTACGAAGACAACAAAATACAAAACACAGATACAGATACATTTACATTTGCAGATTCAGATACAAGCACAGATGAGGTCACAAAAATAGCTTATTGTTAAAGATGTTTAATACTCAAATATATTTTACATACGCAGAAATAGTCTAAATATGGATGAACGTTCCCCAATATATCATATAGTAGCCACAGAAGCGATTGGTCAATTTTTATGACCATATAGAACTTTTTTTTTTCGTTTCGAAAACCAACACCAAGGAACCGATTTTAAAATAAGTTACTTTTTAGAGTTCAAGGTTACAACTATATTAAAAACTTATTGGTGTTTGTTGCTCAGAGTACTTGCACGTTGCTTTTTTTTTTGGCAAGACCCAGTAAAGTTACTATTCGAGCCGCACCTGTGCATCTACAGCTACACATACAAAAGAGCAACCAAAGTTTCTGAGAAGCACCAGACCTCACGAAGTGGGTCTGGGACATGTAAAATTGTTGCTGGCCTAGGCATAACTAAAAGGTGTTTTCCCCCTCTCGCAACGCGGTTTTTTTGTTTTTTTGTTTTTGTGCAGCTGTCGCTTTGGCACCTGCAGCGCAGCAATAGACTCACTTCGCCTTGCATCACCCCTTTACCCCTCTACCTGTGGTTCATATTTGCAAAACTCGTTGCCGGTTGCACTTTTTTCGGAGTGTGTGCTTTATCTCAATTCATTTCGGGGTCAGTGGGTTTGTAAAACAAACGGAAACGGCCAGAGGCTGTACAAAAAATAAATACAGGGGAAATAACTAATCTGAAGTTCCTCTGGAGGAAACACCTGAACCGGTATATGCATAAAGAAAAATCAAGACCTCCATATACATACAATTGACTGGTCTATCAACGGGATCTTCAATGACAGTTATATATTCTTAATTATGGAAAAGGACCCATTGAAAAAAGCTCCTAAATTCCTCCAGTATATAAATATATATTTTTTGGCAATGGTAATATATTAATTACATGGCTCTGAAGTAGAAAATAGACAATATGCACCCAAAAAGATCACGAGAGGCGAGATAATAAAACGATTTAAAAACGAGCCGAAAAACCGCAACAAAAGAAAAGTTTCCTTTGGTGACTAGAAGAGACGAAAAAGCCTTAAACTTAGTATCAAATAAAAAAAACAAAAGAATATTTATTAAGTTTGACATCAAAGTTTGAGATATCATAACCTCTAGTTTCGTATCACAACGCATATGTTTATTTTGTTTCCTTTTCGTTATTGTTGAATAAGAGCTTATTCAAAAAAAAAAAAAACGTTAAGTAGGAATCACTTTGTAGTGTTATATTTTTTTCAGTGTTTGGGCGGCGCCTAATTGAAAGTCAATAAGTCAAGTGCCACAAAAACCATACCACCGATAGCTCGCCTAAGTAAATTAGCAGATGAGAGCTGAGACCTCAATAAATGACAAGGCAAAGCTGACAAAAAAAAAAGTATAAATAAAAAACATTTAGCCATGACACAAACCTTTACTCACTCCTTGTTATACCCTTGCAGAGGGTATTATAATTTTGCCATGTTATTTGCAACGCAGTGAAGGAGGCATCTCAGACCCCATAAAGTATATATATTCTTGATCAGCATCACCAGCCGAATCGATCTAGCCATGTCCGTCTGTCTGTCTGTCCGTCAGTCTGTCCGTCTGTCTGTCCGTCTGTCTTTTTGTCTGTCTGTCTGTCGGTTTCTACGCGAACTAGTCTCTCAGATTTTGTGCTATCGGGCTAAAATTTTCAGCAGTCTTATTTCTTTAGCACGTAGTATGTCGGAAAGGCCGAAATCGGACATCTATATCCTATAGCTGCCATAGGAATGATGATTTTTTAACTTTTTTGTTTTTCACCGTATATCAATCAATTTCAAGATATAGCAGTTTTTACGGTTATAGAATTACGGTTTTAATTTCATTAAGATCAGACAACTATATCATATAGCTGCCATAGAAACGATCGGACGATTTAAATGAAAATGTAAAATTCTACATGTAAAACGTAAAATTCTACATGTAACGTAAAATTCTATATGTAAGATGTAAAATGTTTACAAAATAAGATATTTTTTCAACTGTAACCAAAATGAATCGATTTTCAATAATCCAATTGCAGACTGCAAGGGTATACAAATTTCGGTTTACCGAAGATAGCTTTCTTTCTTGTTTTTCTGTAATTTTTCTTTCGGTCGATTGCTTTGTCAGCTCTTTTGCCCGGTTTGCTTTGATCTGCTTTTCTGTGGCTTCTCTTCTGTTTCTGTTTTTGACTTAGGCTCGGCTTTTTTAAGCCTGTGACACTTTTGCCAGACGCAAGACAGCTAAATATAAAAATAAATAAATAATTAAACATGCGGTCGTTGTTACCTTACCAAAGATTTTGCGAACTGTGATTGCACTTTCGAACTTTTTGCATCAAATTGGCCCACTATGTATTCTGTGCATTTACTGCCTAATTCATAGCAGGCATAAAAATGTAAATATTCAGCGTACATACATAATATATCAAAAACAAATTTAAAACTATTATTATTTATTCAAAATTGCTTATCAAAATATTTAATTTTTTTATTGTTTTTTATCGAGCCTCATATTGCACAAAAGGTTGATCAATTGTTCCTCAGTTATTCATTTTAATCTTACGTGAGACTTCTTTATTAATTTAAAAAAGTATTCAATAAACAACTTATAAATATACCCTTTCTATTTAATACCTTTCTGTGCTGTTTTATAGAATCCAATTTTACCGTCTCCACTTCTTGCTGTACAATTTTTTTTTCTGGCGACATTTCAGCTTCTGGTGGAAAGTGCTTGATATTTTAAAAAAAAATTTGCTGTTTAGTCATGTAACTGTTGTTGGTACCTTATTGTTTACCTTTTGGCAAAGATTTTGCTGCGGCACGAAAATAAATATGAAAACAATTTTCCCTGGGAGCGAAGAGGAAAACAATAAACCGGCAAACGGCTTCAAAAGGCATACCAACGTGGTTGTTGACTCTTTTTTGTGCTTTTTTCTTTTTTGTTATTGTTATTTGTTTAACGCTTTTTTGCGTTTGCTTTTGAGCTTGTTGACCGCCGAACTGAGCAGGAAGCGAGTGATGAGCCCCAAGAAGTCGCGGTATACACACTATAGTATGTAGGGAACATAAAAACCCAAACATATAGTCACTGCAAATGAGTCAAGCGTGTTATTTCTTGTATATTTATTTTTTGCTGCTGGGCCACGCTTAATTGGTCGACGGAATTGGGTTGAGCGCAATTTTTAATGAGCCCTGAATTGTTGCTAGACGACAGGTTAGCGGAATTAGGGGAATGGGTTCGAGCCCCTGACTCAGCGTAGGTGTAGAAAAAGCAGAAAAATGGATGTAAAGAAAGAGGAATCTGAAGAGCTGGAGGAACTTCCAAGCGGAATTACAGATGGCATGACTAATTCTTGGGAGTTGTGAAATCAAATTGTGAAATGAATCTGGTTGAACTGGAGCAAAAACTGAGGTAGATCCGCCCAATTAATTAATCAAAGTAATTTAGGAGCCATGTCAAAAATCAGCTTAATAAGAACATAATTACAACATAAATCGATGAAGGGAACTTTAGATATATTATTAAGATCGTAAAAATTGAGTTTCTAACGTATCTATTTCAAAATTTACACCCTTTGATGTTATTAAAAATGCTTTCAAAATACTCTTTAATTATTAGTTAAAATTAGTTTTTTTTCCAAATTTGGTTCACATGGTTATAACGTTTGAGATTTTTGGCTCTTGTTTGCTTTGTAAACAAAAAAAAAAACATTTTAAAATGTCTCATTTGAGCACAAATAGCTTCAATCAGCATTAGTGAAATACCGAAACAATCAAGATAAACACGAAGATAAGGCAGATCAAGATAAAGCCATAAATATGTATAATCAGTCAACAACCTGTTGGCCGATAAACGAAAACGTTGGAGAAAGAAAATCGTGGGACAAAGCAAAACAAATACTTGGCCCAATATGGGCAAACTTCATTAATTAACACATGCAGGCAGCGAGCGGAGGCCTCAAATCACGCTGAACACTATGGCATAAATTCATATATGTATGTATATATATAGATATCAGAAACCAGACTAATATCATGGCTAATAGCTGCAGCAACAACAACGATAACAACGGCATCGATAGAGAAGAAAAAGAAGCGACAAATAAACCACAACAAGTGAAAGTTGATTAATAGTTTCCGTTTATGGTGAAGCGTTTTCTTTTCCACTATTTTTCAGTTTATTTCTTGTCTCACATTATGTGTCTCTAAACATATCGCAAAAATATTTATTTTTCGTAATTAGCACAACCAGCACGCAACGCAAACTCAAAATAAAAACGTATGAGTAATGCATGCAGATATAAAATTAATGGAGTGGTAAAGGGGCGAGGGTTCTCCTCCATATTCGTGAATTTTTGCATGCGCGCATAATTAAGTTATTTATTGTTTAATATTTATGAATATTTGCGGCTGCATTTGCATTTACCCATACTCCTTGCGCAAACGGCCGACGAAAGTATTTGGGGTTTGGAAAATGTAGGTCATGGATAGGGGAAAAAATGACTAATAAGGAAAAACTTATAGCCCGACTTTTGTGTGCAAGAATCGCTGTGTACAAAATAAATTCAATGTTATATATATGTTTGTTTTACGTTTTCTGGACTCATAAAAATAATATTAAAATCAGTGCTTTATTATTCACGCGATTTCTTATAAAAACAGAAAAAAAATCTAAAAGGGATCACTAAATAAATTAAGTTTCCGTTAGGTCCTTAAGCCATATAAACTGGAGGTAAAAATCAGTCGAGACACATCAGTTTGAAGTACCTACCCGTTGCCTATTGCATATTCTCACAGACGAATCGGGCACACCCTCCTGTTCAGAAATTTATGGGAAATTAACTAATTAAGTATGCATGGATCATCGTGTGGGGTGCGGTGCGGCAGCTCAGACAGACTACGGATGATCTGGCATGCATAATTATGATTCAGTTTATTCCAAAGAATGCAGCTGAAGCGAATCTACCTAGTATATCGTATCAGAAATCTAAATTTGCCGACGAAGCTATACGGAAACTACTTATCTATTGGTATAAAACTACTTCTGAAATTTCGTGATCAGCTAACACAGCTTACAAAGAAAAATGTATCTGCATTTGGGGCTTTGATTAAGATATATTTGGCGTTAACTTGAATAAACTTGTTAGTTCGTGATGAACTGAATAAAGTCGTGCTGCCGTCATATAAGAGAAAATATTGTTTAATTCTTAAGTAAATGCATAATTTATATTCTAGATCAAATATAGACGCTCTCTTTGTAATTTTGTTCATTTCACCGAACCTTTTTTTAGCTCTACTCTTAGATCTTCTAAACTTTAAGTTGTTTTGTTCTCCAGCATAAGCCGAAATATTTTATGAGATTCCATAACTTTTATGACATAATTAAACTTTACTCGACCGCGCTGGAATTAAAAGCTTTCTCTGCATAAACTACTTACGCAACTCCCAGAAGAAATGTGCAGTAATATAGATTTTATGATTATTTAAAATTGTGTTTGTCCAAATGAAAAAAAAAACAAAACAAAAAAGAGAAATCTCTGGTCTTTGCCGCGTAATTAAAAAGTGTGAAATGTTGCTGAATGGGAGAAAAGCTTTTCCGCCACGCCGTTCGGTCAGGTGTGGTCCGAAACCATCCGGTTGGGCCAGTATTGGTCACTGTAAGTGAACGCTCATGTAATGGCCATAAGAAAACCAAATATAATTGCAGCAAGCAGCAGAAAGAGTTAAGACGACGCATCGGAGGTGAGCTGAGAGCTGCTCTATCTGATGTTGGTGGATGTTGCCATTTTGCATGCTGCTGGCACTGTTGTGACTGCTGCCTAATTAGGCCAGGAAGCAATTAACCGGTTAATAGAAGCGACTGCCTGCGCTTTGTTTAATGCATCTGATGTACCCACAGTGCTGTCCAAAAGTAAGCATCAGCGTCAGGTATCATAAGGAAGGGTCGTTAAATATGGAAGAGAGAGCTCTAACAAACTACATTTGCCAATTTATTAAAACCTAAGTAATAATGATAGACCTACACTAAATAATAATAAATTCTTTCCACTATTTTGATGGTGTTCTTAAAAGCAAACATATTTTGTTAAAATTTTATTATTTATTATTAATTATCTAATTGAGAGAAAATCTTTTAAATGTTTTAAAAATTGGTGCCCATGGCAGTCACTTAGGCACTATATATTTCTTAGCTTACTATTAAAATAACCAATCACTACAACCTTGGAAGTGCAGTGTTTTTTTACGTACTGTAGAGAGTCTAGAGCCTTTTCCGTGCCATGAAATAAGTCAGCTTTAGGTGCATATTTAATGTGGGAAAATTATGGCGGGGTGGAACTTGTTGCTCACTTTGAAGATGTTGATTGCCAGCTACTGAGGCCGAGCTGAAAGAGCATACACCAAGTGGGAGCAGCAATTTCTGTTGCTAAATGGCCGTGTACTTACTTCTAATGGGCAGAAACTGTATCTGAAAGATACAGCACCATATCTCAGGGCATACTTCTTGGAAACGCGAAACTTTCACTCGGCCAAACAACGCCCATTAAAAATAACCACGAACTGGGGAGACAAACACCAACTACGAAAGACGAGACATTCAAAGGGGACAAAACGATAGAGACGCTGACAACGGCGACAATTGACAATTGGCAATAAAAATTCAATTAACGTGGAAAACGTCAAATGTCGTGAAAGGGAAATAAAAACTTAAAAAAGTGGAAAGCTAGTGAAATTGCTCTACAATAAATGCATAAAGGAACAATTTATTATATGTTTTAAACTTATAATTTAGGATTCCCAGTTCACTTAACTGTATATCAATTTATTGAGATTAAGAAGTCCAATGACTATTAATTACATGTAATTTAATTAACTTTACTCCGACTAAATATTAAGACCTAAATATTTGGCTTTATCAGCTCTCTTCCCGTGTTTACAAACGTCTGGAATTTCAATACTTGCAGTTATACTTGCACACCGTCCAAATTTCACTTATTTACCTGGTACTGTATCAAATTTTATCTGTAAATAACTCTTATCGATTCAGTTTCAGCTATGAATGTTTACCGATTGTGAATTTCTCAATCTTCGGTTAGGGGCAAGTTGTTTGGAAATCTTAATAAAATGTCATAAGCAATTAGTTTGCCGTTCGCTTGGCAAATCACCAACGCCGCATGTCACTCATAGCTGCAGCTTTATAGAGGAAATCGGTGGATATCGGTGTCCGGGGAAGATATATTCCTAATCGCAACCGGTTATATGTAAGGAATGCTGCATGGATTCGCCCGATTGGCATGTTTATCCATTATTCGTTGTTTGTTTTCCATTGCGCAGGCGCAGCTGTCAACTGCCAGCGACTTCAATTGCAATTCACTTATCTGCGTTTGGGCAATTAATGTACGGCCCACTCCAGGTTTCTTTTTCTCCAGACACGCCCCTATAGTCTTTATCTCGTAGTGCTGGCAACCTTTGACATTAAATTCGTTAAATTAATTTGGTAATCACATGTGGCAAAGCAATTAACATTCAATTTAATGATCTTGCCCCGATCAAGGCTCTTCAGTACTTGTGATTTTATTACTTTCGTACCCCTTCACTTACGACTGATCCCTATTTAAGATTTATAAACTTTCGCTATTAGGCAATTGATCAATAAACACCATAAACTAAGGTTGTTCCATTTTCATGATGTTGTATTTTATGAATCATAAAATATGATTACAATCGTATCGTTGTGATAGTAAAAATATAAGGGAAAACAAAGAGCATTTATTTATGGATAAATTTCGTTGATATCTTACTCCATCTTTTACAATTTAGCAGTGAAATATGTAAATTAAACGGATAGTATCAAATTAAATACGTTTAATAATTACAAAATCAAGACTTAGATCAATCCTGCAACTTCACAACTCTTTGCACCAATAGATATCTTCAAAAACTCATTCAAGTACTGCGATGTTCCACTGGAATAAACACCAAAATTCATGTCAACTTTCGACTATTACACGAAATGATGCAAGTCAGGATGGCGGGTCGAGGAAACAACTAGACTGTGCATAAATTGAACATCTGCTGATGGCATCTCATAAAATCCTCCGACAAGATCTAACATCTTTGTAATTACGGCAACTGAAACTGAAAAAAACAGTAACCGAGGTAGTAAGGCGTTAAATTTGCAGCTGTTAAAACAGGGCAAGACAAGGCCAAAAGATTGACGCTTGGTGCAAACACCAAAACAAATAGCTGGAGGTAATCAGCTGTCGCGACTCCGAGACAGACGAAATAATTAGTTTCAATGAGGCGGTACTTGAACCAACAAAACAAAAAAAAGAAAATTCCATCAAAACTGATGCATTTTCGGCAAACACTCGGACTGAAACTCAAAGACTTACAGACAGACAGCCACAAACACATTAAGACTCCATTATGCATTCATTTGTGTACGCAATGAGACAGTCGCAGAAGTCTTGAGTGCCGCAGACGTCTATCCTGCTGAAATGCTCAAAGGAATTCGGCAATCCAACAAACAAAAGGCGCTGACAAAAGTGAAACATCGAAGAATTGCGCATAATCTTAAAAAAAATGGATAAACCATTTTTAGGGACTATGAGCTCGGCAGACGAATACATCTTGTATTTTTATACCCTTGCAGAGGGTATTATAATTTTGCCATGATATTTGCAACGCAGTGAAGGAGGCATCTCAGACCCCATAAAGTATATATATTCTTGATCAGCATCACCAGCCGAGTCGATCTAGCCATGTCCGTCTGTCTGTCTGTCCGTCTGTCTGTCTGTCTGTCCGTATGTCTGTCCGTCTGTCTGTCTGTCTGTCGGTTTCTACGCGAACTAGTCTCTCAGTTTTTGAGCTATCGGGCTGAAATTTTCAGCATAGTCTTATTTCTTTAGCACGCAGTATATATGTCGGAACGGCCGAAATCGGACCACTATATCCTATAGGTGCCATAGGAATGATGGCGAAATTAATGTACAAAAATTTTTAATTTCTCTGTTTTTCAACGAATTTCTATAAATTTCGAGATATAGTCGTTTTTTATAGTTCTAGAATTACGGTTTTAATTTCATTAAGATCGGACAACTATATCATATAGCTGCCATAGAAGGGATCGGTCGATTTATATGAAAATGTAAAATTCTACATGTAAAATGTAAAATTTACATAATTTGACATTTTTTTTTTACATTACCAAAATGGATCGATTTTCTATGATCCAATTTCTGACTGCAAGGGTATACAAACTTCGGTTTACCGAAGTTAGCTTTCTTTCTCGTTTATAAATAAAAAACATAAAACGGCATGATAGAAGGAAAATTAAATAACTAAATTAAATAATTTGGTTATTATAATTATTAGATAATTTGGTTATTATAATTATTATTTTTATTATTATGTTTTTTTTCCTGTATTCAAGGCGCTTTTAGAACAAAAATGCTCACATTTTGAAAATGTAGATGCTTGTACAAGTTTTGAATAATAAAAAAAAAACATATTTTTAATCAAAACCGAGCCCTGCTTAGATCCAAAAATCCATCCTAATTCGAATATCCCCGCTTAATCCTCTCAAGCATTACATACCCTACCAAGTGCCCCTAAGGAAAAGTATTTCTAAACCCTACACTGACGAACTTGTTGCCAGGCGCATTTCGATGGTATTTCTTGCGTGTATTTACGTTAGGGGTGGAAATGTATTGCTGCAACAATCTACATACATCGCACGGGGGTTTCGAGAGCATTCCCATAGAGACAAAAGGACGGCCAAAAGTCCGGACTCCGAAGAGCCAGGTAACCAACCAAACCAAATCAAGATCATGCCAAGCAGGTAGCTAGCTGAAGGCAACACACGCACACGTTCGGAACCGCTAAGCCTAAAAAAAGGATGACAAAGGTACACACAGAAAAAATGTACACATTTTGGATTTATCCATAAATGATTTCAAATAAAATCATATGTAAAATAGAAAAATTAGTCTTGAATTTCATACCCTAAGCACGAGTTATGTCCCTGAACTTGTACAAAATTCTTTCCTGTGTATGCGCCAGGGGAGAGAGTGGTGCACTGGCGCAGAACGTGGTTGGAAAAACAGTTTTTCTCTTATGAATTATACCAATTGACAATCCCAGGGCAAATTCGGGGGTTCGGAGTTCATTCAGGCAACGACGAAATAGTAGAAAAAGTACAGTCGTCTCCTGTAGGACTCTCCCTTTGTTGCACCTTTATATAGGGCTACTTCTTTTTGTCACACTTCTGTCCATCAATTGCAAGGGCCGCTTGTCAATCAGCGGTGTAAGGAATATTAAAAAAAAGGGCAGGGGACTGCAACTCTTAACGAACGAAAATGAAAAGTCAACGAGTTCTAGAATGTATGTAGGCAATGTCTCTTTTGTTTCCCGCCCATGTTCCCATGTCGGGCTATTATGTGATCGGAATGCTCGCCTTGGTTCTTGACTTCGGCCCGAGATCCTCTCTGTTTGCAATCACCCTCGCGATCGGGCCAGAAAATGCAGATTATTATGGTGTAGACGTTTCCATTAGTCCAACTGTCAGTTGACATGGTATAGGGGAATCTTTGAGGTGAAGGAATCTTTATCGAGGATCGCCGGATGATGAAACTATTTCAATGATCGCGATTAGATGGGAGTGTGACAGCGGAATGATCGCCATATATTGCACCTTTTATTGGTGTTCGATGAGTGATTGGCATTCCTTGGAATTTCATTATGAAATTATTGAGTCTCTTTGGAAAGCATTTTATTATTAATTGGGAAAGAAATTCCTTAGAGTTTTAATATCTGTTTAAGATTTGAAATTGTTAAAGATTTAAAGTGCAGTTAGATACTTACTTCATATTAATATATATTTTTACCCTCACATTTGGATTATATCTCATCAATTTTATCTCAGCATTTTCTTAGGCATTTCTGCATAAGTCCCAGTGATTTTCAGACCCCCTAACACATACCCACATCTGATTTGTCTGAATGGGAAAAAAACCTCTCCCCCTACAACACCTTCTGAAGTGGAGTTAAGTTTCTGCAGTTGTTTTCACTGGTTGGTTAACTAAAGTTGATTGTCTTGTGTAATTCGAAACGCGTGTGGAATGTGCGGGAAGAGGTTCCGTACCCGCAGCTACTACATAAATCCCAATTGTCCAGGGCAGTGGTCAGCGGAACATAAACTCACAAACTCCCAGCGAATCTATAAACTTTCTCACCCAAACACACGCCCCAGCTAAAAAGAAATAAGAAAATTGCATGAAACCGCGCACATGAAATGCAAACAAATTGGAACAATATTCACGTAGGCACACACACGTTTGATCGGTTTACGACAATAACTCACTGGCAAAAAAAAAAAAAAATGCATAAAAAAGGCATACAGAAACGGCAGCAAAAAGCACATAAAACAAAACAAAAATAAAATCACGGTCAGGCGGCAGCAGAAAACAAGTTTCTTGGTCGATCGAGTGAGTGAGCTATAGCCATAGTTCCCTATAAAGAGTGAGCCGCCGATTTGCAAAACGGGTTTTCACAAGTTTAAACTTTAGAGGGGCTACAAGTGGCCCACAAATGGGCGTGGCACTGACCGATCACCGCAAAAAATCTATCTAATCCCAGGGTTTATTTTATGCCTGTCTCGACTTTTATTAAAAAGAAGGAACAACTGGTTATTATTCTTTTAAGTATCTAATGCAGACGCAATTATGTGGCAAATCTTGAAAAATCAACTCATTTGCTGCATTTATTGTAATAAATAAATTAATCTTTGATTCAAATATCGAATGCACAATACGCAAGTAAGTTAAAAAACATAACTCTATAAGGGTACAACATAATAATAACTAGTATTTCTCTTACCAAAAACCGTTCCTTTAACAGTTATAACAATGCAATTGTATATTATTTCAAAATTGAAAGCCATATACATAGTTTTCACCTAGTATTCACATCTAAGATAATAATAATAAAGAAACATTTTCCCGGCCACACTGCTGTATCACTCGCATTCTTTTAGTTTTATGTGGCTAATTCAAAATGTGATATTTATGGTTTCCTATGAATTATTCTAAGCAAGTCCACATGAGCGCTTTGTTTGTTATAGCATCACCTATAGAGCAGAAATAACACAAAAACAGCTGCCCGGACAAAAGCTCGGATTTCTAGCTAAAACTCCCCCCAAAAATGCTGCATTCGAATTCGAGTATAATAAACTATAATTTTGCGCAAAACAAGATCGGCGGCGGACAGAACAACAAAAGTATCGCTGGAGCGCTGAAAGCAAAAGTAAACAAAAGGCGGAGGAGAGTCAGACAACCAAACAGGCAAACACAAAGCCAAAGCCCAAAGCCAAAAATAAACATTTTGCATTTGAGAACCAAGAAACGCAAAAGACTCCAATTACGCGCCAAGCGGCGGCGAATAAGGAATTGCCAAATAGGCGCAAATTGTGAGATTTCACGAGGGGATTGTGGGGCTGCTGTGGCGTTGAATTGCAGCTGTGCCACAAAGCCGTGAGTGTGAGTGCAGCCTAGCAAAGACAGAAACCTGGCTAATACCGACATTGATTGGCCATTTCCCACACGGAGAAAAATTACAATATATACAGCACGCTGAACACTTATTAAACTAATATTTATCTTCGAAGTTACCTTCGAATACATATAAAAATGTAATATAATATAATTATATTTAACATATGTATTTTTAATTTATGCTTTTTCTCAGCAGACTTGGCATTTTATGTAATATCTGAGGGGAAATCGTAAATGACTGAAATAGCAAATAAATCAAGAGCGACAGCGGACAGGTTGACCAACTTATTGCCTAACATCTTATCAACTGTTCTGGCTTTTAACTATTATAACGTAGGGTCTGATTACGTTCTATTTACTATTGATAGGTCATTTATACGTAGCCAAGCTAGTAACTAATACAAGTTATCAAGCTTGCTCTAAATGTAGGGGTGCTTACGTAATTATTGGAGTCATTATGATATTGTATGAAAATATTAAATTTATTTATTTCCTTGAAACTTTCATTTTATTTAATTTTGTATTTATTTCTAATTACACAATTTGACTCATACTAATTAAGATTTTTATTTTAGTTACTCTGAAAATTCTTATTATTCAAAGAAATAAAAATTTGCTTTTACTATGAGTTAATTATATTTCTTTATTTACGAATATATTATATAAATATAGCAAATGTTATTTTTTTTCTAATTTTTTACAGGGCACTTCGCTGGTCCTTACTTTCCGACCTACGAGAATTTCTCAAACAGTTTTATCAGCGGTCCAATATTTAATTTGCCATAGACCGCTGTTTGGCTGGAGACTCTATATGCGATGGCGTAATTAGATTATCGTGCACCTGTATAGCCGCACACGGATGCCAAGGTACACGTGTGCCTGTCAGTGTGCCAGTTTCTTTTTCTTTCTCTCTCTGCACGGGCGTTTGTGGATCGCCGTCCCACATTTAATTATACCGCGCACTTGTTTCCGATTTTTTTATTTGTTTGCCTTATTTATTTGGCTTTTCGTGCTTGTACTTTGCGCACTTTCGGGAAAGGGATGTTTGTACTTCTTTCTTTGGATTTTCTGTTATCAGCTGGTTGTCAATGCAATTGCATTGTGTCATTGTTTGTGGGGCAATATAATTTCGGGTTGTCTGCCCTTTTCGGCCTATTTAGAACAGCAAACAGACCTGCGCACCTGATAACGTCATTGGAATGTAAAGTGTTCCTGTTGATAAGAATGCAGGTAACACACTGCAAACACCCAGCTCCCTCCATTCCAATCACTACGAATTCCAAAAAGGGAGCAACATAAATATTAAAAGCAAAATAAGGCAAGCCCGTGAGTCATTCCAAAAAAAAAAAAAAAAACAGCTAAGTACAAAGTTCAGCTCCACAAAATTGCAGTCGCATGCAATGAGGTGTGCGAAAAAGCGAATGGCGACAAAAGGAGAGCGCCAAAATGGAGCTAGGCGAGAATGAGAGATACAGGGAGCAGGCGGGCTGGTTGAGCCACCATGGGCACCACATAAATAATCACGTTTCTGATGCTTAAAACAATCCTTTTTTCCCTTATTTGGATCGTGAAATGGACTTAATAAATATTAATATAAATAAATTTCTTCTTTAGTTCATTTGGGTTTTTGGTTTAAATGGAAAATTAATATTTTTCCAATATGATCAGTTGGATCGGAGTTATTCCAGCTTCATGTACTGATGTCTCTTACGACACGAAATTTTTTAGACTCTTAGGCTTAGAGGGTAAAACCAATTTCGATAAGAAATGATAAATAAGAAAAAGACAATTGTCCCCCGATAAATATTTAATTTTAAATAACAATAATAAGAATTCAAAATAAAATACCTGATTAACCGCTTTTAAGAATCTGGAATGTATTTTTTAAAATACTGTTTAGGAATCACTTAAGCCTACAATCAATGCGTTTAAACTTTATTTTCTGAAATAAATAAAAAAAGGAATCTCTAAAAATGAAAAAAAAAAAAATTGGTACACAGATTTCATTCTTATCGAATATACAACCCCAATAAATAAATTTTTTGAATTAGTCAAATAATATATCAAGGTTCTATTTTTTAGAGAACTCAAATCCGATGCTCCACCGTACTAGCTATCAGTAATGTTTCTGCTATTTTTGTTGTTCTTTGTTGGTAGGCAAGACAACAGTACAATGACCGAAAGTTTGCCATGCAAAAAGAAGATAAAGTAAGAGAAGCAGGGGGAGGGAGTCGAGAAACAGAATATTGTAAGCCGCAGTAAAAACAAAAAGCGTAGTAGAAAAATAAGCATGTAAGGCTACTACTACTAAAAACCTGTTAGTCAGAGCAGAGCACTAAAAATTCCGATCTTCCAGTTGGCTTGCGCTCTCTCTCGGCCTCTCTCCACCACTGATTCGTTTTATCCGCAGGTTTCCAGCGTGCGCACGCTCTCTCTTCCTCTCCCTCGGTCTCTCTTGGCAAACAGGTATAACTGTTTGCAAGAGTAAGACGGAGCAATTCCATTGGAGACTTCTCGCCAACGAAACAAATGATCAAAGTGTAAACTCTGATAACGTATGAAGGTGAGCAGCCAAATAAAAAAAATATACAATAAAATATCCAAAAAGAAAAAGGCACACAATAACCAAAACAAATACAACAATGGAAATGTCGACGCACCCTTTTCTTTCTCGCAAAGAAGAAGACGGAGCAGAAACCACATCCCGCTTCGAGTGTCTCTTTTTCCCGCGGGGGAGCGAGGGAGACAAAGAGAGCTTAAAAAGAGGAGCGGGTGGCACAGTGTTGGCTTGATACAGTGCATCCAAGAAAATAGAGGGCAGTGCAATTTTTTGGCTTCATTCACTGTACGATTGACGATGTGACTGGAAAAGGAACTCAAGTTTTTAATGCAATTACAGTATTAGAATCAAAGATCACATAACAGAAGGTTCACTTTTCAGAATGTGCACTGTATATTCTTTACTTTTGTGCGAGTGTAAAAACATTGCAGACGCCTTTGGAATGCCGTCGCTTGTTGTTTTTTATTCGTTAGCTTTTTGTTGTTGTTGCTAAGCCGGACATGGCAATTGTTGCTGGTTGTTGTTTTGTTCTTTATTGGGAGGGTGGCAAAATGCATGGAAATGCAGTCAATTGTAAGCAATTAAAACTAAGCGACTTAATTTTCTATACCTTTTTTTGTTAGCAGCCTGATTTAATCCAATATAAGCCCGGAAGGTATTTGGCAAGCAATCGCCTTTTCGTTTTTTTTTTTTGCCAACTATATATTTTGCACTACACTTTTTAGCCTGCTAATAAAATTAGGCCAGCAATTAAATATTTGTTAACTTTGTCGTTGTATTGGTAATTATGCTGTTGTTCACTTGTTGTTGTTGTTGCACATTTCGCGTCGCGGCTGCGCAGTCGGCGTCAAAAGAGAGCGGATCGCGAAACAAGACACTCAAGTGCGAAGTACGCAAATTGCGAAATAAAAACAAAAGCTCACTTTGTTGCACAGGCTGCGGTATCCATTTTTTTAACTTTGATTCGCGAATAAAATTACTGCAGAATGCATTCCAACCACCATTTTTACGGTTTCTGGCGGCGGAGCGGTACAAACACAACCGACGCGTTCAAAATGAAATAAAAAATGATCAAATTCAAAATAAAAATCAGTGTGACCGAGGCCGGCCTAGAGGTGGAGAAACATCGATGAAAACATCGATACATCGATGTTTTTGGAATGTTTGGGAACATCGATGTTTTGTGGGGAAACATCGATGTTTTTGTCACATCACCAAAGTAAGAAAATAAATTTTTTGATTTTTAAAAACATTTTATTCTTTTTTCTTGAAAACATCGATGAAACATCGATATTTTTATGAAAACATCGAAAAACTTCAATCATATACGAGCATATTACTCCACCTTGCGGGTACTTCGAATTTTCTAATTTGGCGGCGCTTTGGACCAAAGTCGGGCTAGCAAAGTCAAAACATGTAAATGGACGAAATAATTCGGGTTAACATGTAAATGGACGAAGAATTTTGGGTTAACTTGTAAATGGACGTAAAATTTCGGGTTAACATGTAAATGGGGTCGAATTGAAGCTGTTAAAGCCTTAGTCTGCTAAAAGGAGAGGAGAGCGCCAAAAATAAATATCGATATATCGATATCTTTTTTCTTAAAATGATATATTTATATCGTTATATTGTGCTTGCCCAAATATCGCAATATCAATATTTTTATATATATATTTATATTTTGTTGCATTTCGAGTTGGAATCGGCTGAAATGGACCGATAGGTTTGAGGTGATAGTCGGTGGGAAATAGCGATAGGTAGGCTTTTGGCGATTAGTAATCCCCAAGACTTTTGTTATGCTTAAACAAACGCTTTTATTGAATATATGAACTTAACAATATACATGGGACAGTTGTCCGTTTCGATCGCACCTAGAACCTCTATCCGTTCCTCTTGACAAGTCGTCTCTTGCCCGTTACCTTCTGGCCACACTTAGGTGGCGTTGCCAGATATCTGCGCTGCCACTGAACTGGTGGCGCCATCTAAATGTCGAAAGGCAAGGGCAAGCGATCTCACCTTCTCACAAAT
Source organism: Drosophila triauraria (assembly GCA_014170255.2). Taxonomy (NCBI): domain Eukaryota; kingdom Metazoa; phylum Arthropoda; class Insecta; order Diptera; family Drosophilidae; genus Drosophila; species Drosophila triauraria. The sequence goes on from JABJVT010000085.1 coordinate 22,897, forward strand.
AAAAAGTAGTGATTTGCTGAAATTTAAGAAAAAACGTGAGTGGCAAATAAAAGACCAAAAAAATTGTAGTGAATTGGAATTGAAAAACAATTTTTGTGGTGTGTTTTCAGCGTGGCAGTAACTGAATGGGCACTGGCCACGGAGATTTTATTTTGAATTTATTTTGGGATTTATGTGCTCACTGGAAATTTGTGAAAGCTGCCAAGAATCTCGGGTGCCGCCATTTTCCTTGGACTTTATTGTGGACTCGGACCTGCTAATTCTGACCAGCCTGTCAATGGAGAACAACCGGTGAGCCTGTTCCTTTTGCAGAATTGCACTGGACCCAAATCTAAACGGCTCCACGGCCGTGTGTTTTTGTCGTTGCGCGCTGTTTGCCGCGCATGGTGAACCCACCTGCTTTTTGGGCAACTGCTGCCGTTTTCCGGTGGCTGCCAGGGAATCCGCCTCAGGATAGCCACACCGGCTCCCATTTCGGCCACAACTGGCGATACCGGCCATTATTTTTGGATGTCCCGCCGTGATGACTTCCAAAAAAATAGATTTAAAAACATTATTAAATTTAGTTTATGTGCATGTGTTAGTTTTGTCCGCGTAGTTCCGTGCACAGAGCCCGGTTTTCGCGCAACCCAGTCCTGAAAAAGATAGAGATTAGTTAGGAAGAAGTTCAGAGATGTAAATGTTGTAATTTTCCCACCCTAATTGTCCTTTTTGGAGCTCCAGTTGGGACCGTAGGTGACCAAAGGGGGTATCCGGTCAGCCCATCTTGTGGCAATAGAACTTAAATAACTTCTCCCTTGCGGCAATCTCGCGGACTTGGCGCAAGTGCATTCCTGGCCCAGGTCGTGGTCTTACCTTGGCAGAGTGACAATGCTCTGTAAAGAAATGAAATGTTGATTATTTATATACATGTCTTTAATATTTAAGTTTATGAAATTTAAGTACATGAAATTATATGTCGTGAAAAAATGATGGACATTGAGTAAGAGTATTTACCTGGATGAGATGAGCCGGTCGCCAAACCGTCCGGAATAGACTCTGGTCCGCCGGAGATGGGTGATGCCTCTCCAAATCCCAAGAGGCATCCATGGTTGGGTGGGTGCGTAGTGGCGAGTCCATCAGTGCCACCAATTCCTTCCGTTTAATGTCGTCCAAACTTAATTTATTTCTTTTGTTTACGTTTTGTACTAGTGGTGGTTGAATTTATGTTAGTGAGACGTCGGTTTGTTATCGATATATCGATTGTGCGGGCAGAGGGGGAACTCGGCCCTGGGATTCCGGAGCTAGCTGGCACTGCCCTCCGGGAAAAAATCTGTTCCGTAACAATTGTGTCGACCTTATGAGCACCCACAAATACCCAATACAAAGTGACATGCACGATGACAATTAGGAGAATAAGGAGCTCAAGTTATTCTTCAGCTTGCCCCAAGCCGCTTGGGAAAGCAATCCTATGGAGATATGGAAGTCTCATAACTCGACCATGCCAATCCTTTATAAACTCGCCACAAGGTATCTGTTACCCCGGGTAGCTCCGTACCTTCCGAGCGGTTGGCGTCCGCTATAAAATGCGTGGCGTGCGACTCAAGGAGCCGTATGACGGATGCCCACATCACACAAAGGGTTTTCCTCAAATCATTGAATCGTGATCATTGGAAATAAAATTCCAACATATAAATATCAATATCCATTAAGTTCAGAATATGTATGAACAAAAATGAAGTATCCATTAAGTTGAGAATATGTATGAACAAAAATGAAGTATTATTATTAATTTGAGAATATCTATGAAATTCATATATAAAGATAATATTTTATATAAAAACTTATGGTTTTTTTGATTTGGGAAAAAAATTAACTAAAAAAAAATATCGAAAATATCAAATATATCGATATTTTTTGGTGATAAGCTTAGTACGCAGATGCTCGAACAGCGTTTTTAAGCAGTGAGAGAGAGCGAGAGGTCAATAGTCGGAAACACTTTTCGACAGCCCTGTTTTAAAGCCCGGTACGCAGATGAAAGAACAAAATACCAGAAAAATACCAGGTGGCGCGAGGGAAGACTTTTGGTATTTCCAGAGCGGGGTGACGAACAGAATACAAAATT
>JABJVT010000086.1:0-25000 GCA_014170255.2 Drosophila triauraria
CAGTTGCGGTCAAAATAATGGTAGTGTTGGCCTAGCGAAAAGTTTAACCGCTATAATTTCTATATACTTTGACAAATCTTATTCATTCCATCATACTGGTAACTAGAGATGTCAAACTACCGGTATTCGCACTATCGGTAGTTTCAAGTTTTTTTTCGCAAACTATCGATACTATCGCGATAGTACCGACCTATATCATTTAAAAAAAAAAAAGGGTGTTCATCTAATAAAATACTCAAAAAAGTTGAGGGTATTCCTTATTAATTTTATAAAAATTTTAAGATTAAAGATTTAATATAGTAATAATTTAAAAAGTAATAAAACTAGTCAGACAAATTGTTCAGTTTTGGTATCTTGTCATTTATTTCTAGTTAGACTTGGTTTGGTTTAAACTTGGTTATTTAATAAACTCCAATAAATTCCAATTGCTTATACCACGTTGCTTTGAGATCACAAGGAAAGTAGTGACGAGGAAAAAATGTGGGGAATATACTATCGCGATTGGTTTTTCAACTACCGATAGTGCAAGCTGAATCCAAACCATCGATACTATCGATAGTGCCACCGGTAGTTTGACACCTCTACTGGTAACTGTTAATGTGTGCTCTAGCAGAATGTGGAGTTTTGTCTTCTTATCAGATCTTTTTATATTACTTTTCGTCATCATTCGCAATTTGGTCAGTGTTTGGTGCAGTCAAAATAATAGTAGTGCCAATCAAATTTTTTGTTGTCTTAAATATTAGTTAAGGATGTTATCAAACAGTCTATAGCATTTTTAGATCCTTTGTATCCATTTGGTCCTGGAGATATGAGCCGTGGAAGACATTGTTCTGCCGAGAGGCGAAACCTGATTAAAAATTTGATCTCTGAAGGGAAAACTTACGTCGAAGTGCAGAAAATTATTGGTTGCTCGCCAACAATGACACGAAATTCCATAAAATATAAGGCCACCAATGAAACACGCGGTCGACCAAAGAAATTGACTCTGAGATCAGTGGTTCGCCTAATTAGGCAGGCGAAATCTGAGCCGTTCATGTCTGCTGCAGCCTTGAAAAAAAAATTGGTTGTCTGTAAAGTCGGTTTACTGACGTTGAACGTGACAACGTCTTAGGAAAATACTGATGGAATGGTAGCATTGTTCAAAAGAATATATTTTCATAAAATTCTTCATTCAATTCTTCATTTTAAATTTCAAAAAATAAAAATACAACAAAATACTTGAATAAAATTTATTGTTTAAATTTCTACTCAATTGTTAAAATTTAAATGTAGATTTTATTATTTTAATAATATAATTAAATTTTTTCAATTAGTTACTAAATTATTTTTGCAAATTTAATTGTAATTTGTTATAAAAAAGTAATAATTTTAAATAATTCATTATAAGAATAAACAATGATTAAATTATTGTTTATAAATCTTACATTTAAAATTTAAAATTTGGAAACATTAAAATTTTCGTAAATCTAGTTTTAAAAAGCCCGCCTCAATGTGTTTGATATAGGAGAAAATGTTCCCTTTGACAGATGGCTGGTCCAACCTGTCATTTCTGACACGGTGTTGTGATATGTGGAAGATTTAATGTTTATGTTTTAATTTTTTAAATCATAGCTACGCTCGATAATTATTTCTCTCTCTTCTCTGCTGCTGCTGCTCACGTCACGTTTGCACTGTCTGCCGACGACGGCAGAGGAAAATGTTCGACATTTGGCTTCGCCAGAGCAGTGCAAAGCATTAAATTTTAACCACTCTCTCTCATTCTCTCTCTTCTCTGCTGCTGCTGCTCACGTCACGTTTGCTCTGCCTGTGTCGCGGCAGACCGATCATAGTTGAGTGGGAGAGAGACGCAAGGCATTCGGCGGGCCTCTCTCTCGTTCGGTGTTATCGGTTATCGTTACGTTACTTTTATCGTTACACTTTTTCATAAGTGACTCCCATTGCAACCTAATTTAAGACGTTGTCACGTCAAAAAGCTGTGGTATTGATGGAAGTCTAGAAACGATTAGAAGAACACTTAGAGACAATGACCTCATGGCAAGAAGTCCAGGAAAAGTGCCATTGTTAACAACAAAAAAATGTTGTCAAGCGCCTAGCATTTGCCAAAAAACACTTAAACTGGCCCTTAGAAAAATGGAGGAACATTTTGTGGTCGGATGAGTCCAAAATTGTACTTTTTGGTGGACGTGGGCCTCGGCAGTATGTTAGACGACCACCTTTATGTGAGTTTTCCCTAAAATATACCTGCAAAACGGTTAAGCACGGCGGTTCGTCAATTATGATATGGGCAAGTTTTTCGTACTATGGAGTTGGGCCAGAGTATTGGGTGAGGAACATTATGGATCGTCATCTATATGTCCAAATCTTGAACGAAGTGATGCTACCATATGCCTTTGATGATATGATACTAGTTTGGACTTTCCAACATGGCCAACGACCCAAAGCATACAAGTAAAGCCTAGTACTAAGATGATCGAAAAAAATCAATAAACGGAAAACTTAATATACAGGCAGGCTCCGGTTTTCACTTTCACAAGATTCTCTCGTTTTCGTTTTCCAAAACGAGAAATCGGTGCTCCCGTTTTCACTTTCACAAGACTTTTTCGTTTTCAAAAACGGGCAAGTTTGTCTTGTCGAAATGAAAAGTAAACACCTTTTTCTACATCAAATAGGTTCTTAATTGCAAAAGGAAAAAAATAGTTGACTCGTTGGTCTAATTGATGTTTATATCGCACCATCAGTGGATCAATCTACTTCGTATTTGCTTTTTAAAAAATTATTTTCTGACCCCACCTCGAATTCGCAAATAAAATATTTGCCGTCGGCAACGACAACTTTCGTTTTGGTTGCTAGTGCTGCCGTACTGTTGGTGGAACCAAACAAACTGGTCGAAATGCTTGTAAAATTAAAAGGAGGCCATTAATTAAGTCAAGGAATTTAAAACAAGGTTTTAATAAATAAACCAGTTTAATTTCATTGTTTTAGTGCTAGTTTTACCATTTAAAAAAAGGTATAAAAGTCCCTGTTCAAAGAGTGGCAGCGCTTTTGGACCGATAAATAAACAATTTCTGCATTTATTTGGGTTTAAAACAAACAATAAAAAAAAGTAAAGGCATCTAAACATCCCGTTTACTTCTCAAAACATCAAAGTCAACTGTTTGAGCAATAAAAACAATTAAATATTTCGATAACAAAACGATGACCAAAAATAAAAGTGAAACCCGGAGCCAGCCTGATAATAAAAAGAACAAGATGAACTAAGATGAACGGAATTCCGTAGGCGAACCGGGTAAAACGGTTGGCAAAAGACACTAATAAACAGCTGTGATTCCGTAAGCGTAATATATCAATTGCATATATTTCGTTAGCAGCATGTTGGGGAAGGGGGAGGAGGTAATCGCTGCTCGGTTGTAGCGCTTCGACAGCCGTGAGGATTATGTGGAATTGATAAAAGTCGTGAAGGCAAGCCCCATTATATGTAATTTAGTACAAAAATGACATTTTTTTGCGTTTTTTTTGACAATTTTATTGCATTTTTTTTATTGGCGGCGATGGCGGTAGCGCCACTATTATTTGCCTTTCACTCCATTACGGAATATTACATTAATAATACGCCCAATCAAATGCGTTTATATTTATTTCTCTTTATAAAGTTTATTTAAAAAGTTTGTTTACAAAACACAGCTGAATGTACAAGTCAGTGTGACCAATCTTGACCGATTTTGACCATTTTCTTTGTTTTCTTCGGTCACACTGGTTCCCGAACGAAATATATCGCCGTTTCGCTCACGGAATTCCGTAAGCGGTTTTCGTTGATCTTAGTACTAGGCTTAAATTGACCAAAGAGTGGTTTGCGGCCAACACCGTAGACGTAATGGAATGGCCCGCACAGTCACCCGATCTCAACCTGATTGAGAATTTATGGTGTGATGTGAAGAAAGCCGTCTCGGAAATAAAACCAACCAACAACTTTCAACTTTGGGAAGCTGTACAAAGGTCTTGGAACTCAATTCGTGTGGAAAGATGCCAAAATTTAGTTAATTCAATGCAAAGTCGCTGCGCAGCCGTTATTGCTAACAAAGGATATTCAACTAAATACTAATATAATCTTAAGACATTACTCTATAATAAGAAATCAATTAATCATTTTTAGAAAATTTTTCTAGGCTGTCATATCTTATGAAAAGTTTAACTACTATTATTTTGAATAACTTCATTTTTTAAAAAAATATACATTTTTATTTTTCTTTAAAAAATTACATAAGTAATCTTAAGCTGTTATGTATTATTAACTTCTATTATTAGTTAAGTTTCAATGAAAATTAAAAATTTTTAAAGCATACAAAGCTGTTTTTTCGTGATATTTTGATAACCCCAATGAGCACTACTAATATTTTGACCGCAGCTGTATTTACATATAAAGGATGAAGTTAATAACAGCCGTGAAGGCGATTTGCATTTATTTCACTTCATAATGCTTATTTACAAAGCAGAACTTTTCTATGTGACTTCTTGTAACCGTTTTCTTAATTTTTTTGGTCACACTGTTTCCCAAACTAAATAGAATTTTGCTCACGGAATTCCGTAATCGATTTTCGTCGATGTTAGTACTATGCTTTAAAAGAATAACTTAAGTAAATATGCCACTTCGGCGTCAGATCGATAATAATAATAAATAAAAACAAACTTTTATTGTTTTTATGGTAATAAGCACCAACAATTATTAAGAAGGAGTCTCGAATACCTTTTTCGGAAGCTGTATAAAATTTTATTTAATTCATTTTTTTTTAAATTCATACTCTTGCTTGAAGTCACCGTGGACATATTTTTCGAAATCCTTTTTTGTCAAGAAATCTGTATCCATTTCCGATGGTACTACGCCTCTATTCAAAGATAGAATGGCCAAAGGTAAATCATTTAATAATAAAGTGACATTAGTGCTGTTGCTAAAAAAATAACACTTGTTCACTCTTTGCAATTCCGATCAATTTGGATTTAAGACAAGTAAGAAAGCTACAGTCGAGTGAGCTCGAGCTTGCGTAGCATCGGTCAGACGGACAGACGGACATTGCTAGATCGACTCGTCAGGTGATGCTGATCAAGAATAAACACTACTTGCCAAATTGTGTATTATATTGGCATCGTGCTACTTTGTTTGGTTATTGCTCGATTAATTTTAAATCTATGCCTGCCAATTGTTTATATTTTAAAAAGTTACAGTATTGCGAAACAATTATCCTTTGCGTTTTTTCACTGCTATACTTAAATTTGTGTTGATTGGTTGTTTTTGGTCTGGCCAAAATAATAAGAGCACCAGTGTTATTATACAATTTTTAAGTAAAACATTTAAAATTTGGCTCAAAATGTATTGTTTTAATAACTTTTTACATATTTAGACAGATCAAATATCTGTTGCAGAGCAATTTGCTTTATATCCTCAAAAAGAGAGGAAAGTCTTCTATAAGTGGAAGAAGAAATATTCGGAAACATCAAACAACTTCATTATCAGTATAACCCCTCATGCTTTCAAGACCTTTTAAAAGGTTTATCCTATATCTTAAAATGTGTAAATGACTTACCAGAAGGTATGCCCTAAAAAGTCATTTACTTTGAGAAAATAAAGTTTTAGATGGTGCGAAAAGTTGCCGAAAATATTTTGGCGTGCTCTAGAACAGATGGGTCGAGGGAGTGGAATTTTACAGTACTTTATATTTAAAATGCTCCAAGCCTGTAGTTGCGGAATTCTGGCAGAGTTGGACCCAAAGATCACAAAAAAATCATTACAACTTCTATGGTCGGTTCCTATGGATACATTTTTTTAAAAAGATTTTTTAAGTTTTACAAGAAAAAAACTTGTTGATATATGGTGTAATCTTTTATATCTCGTGTTATATCACACCAATTTAGCCGTCCAATGCTTCATTTTACAGGTAAGCCTTTTGATTTTTTACACATTGTATGTGTAATGGATAGGTGAAAAATATGGAAATTTCAATTCGTTAAATCAAATGTTAACATGCTGCTATCATCCTAAAACATAAATTAAACCCTGAGAGCATACTTCTTGTTGTGAAGGGCTCTCTAGATAGTGACTACTAACGAATTCAGTGCCGTTTCTACTGATTTCCTTTTGGTGTAGGCATGCTGGTTGGTCGACATAATTTCTGATGTGTAATTCCAGCAGATTTTGTAGTGTTTTTAATAGAAATGAGGTGAGGCTTATCTGTCTGAAGTCCTTGGGGCAAGCTGTTTATATTAAAGAGAGTCATGTGGTGATCAGTTCTTTAATTCCGTCTAGTCCAGTAACTTTTCTACCCGCAAAGGAGTGTATAGCCCAGTGGATTCATCTAGAGGATAATAGCTCAATTGATCTATCCAATTACTTGGTCCTGGTTCACATTGGCATTAGAAACGTGATTGCATTAGTGTTGTTTGAACCAGTTTGAGCTGACACTATACTGTAGGTTGCTTTGCTAACAACTTCAGGAGTGTAGCCGTTTCTGGAACCGTCTCGATATTGGAGCAGAAGTTTCTCCACGAGTTTCTTTGCTTTGTATTCCTCATTTTTCCACCAGGGTGGCTTGGTCCTCTTCTAGTTTCTAGTTCTCGATACTGGGCATACTCTGTGGTACGCTTCTAGTAATTCTTTGGAGAGGGTCTCTAGGGAAGTTTCAATGGAAGTTTCCTCTTTCTAGTTCTCGATACTGGGCATTCTCTGTGGTACGCTTCTAGTAATTCTTTGGAGAGGGTCTCTAGGGAAGTTTCAATGTCTTTCGCAGATTATACTACACCAGGAAGAGCCACGAGTCGTGACGTGATTGTCTTTTTAAACTTTTCCCAGTTTGTATTCCGGGGGTTTCTGTAGACTGTTAGTTTTGGTAAGTGTTTGAATTCGGATTCGAATTAAATGTACTTATGGGCTCAAAAGGGTCTCTCAAGGACTTTCCCTCCCGATACCAGAGTACTTTGTCCCGTTAAGAGTGTTACATCACGTATGTGTGCTCCTCCCCCACGTGTTCTACATATACATAGGTTGGTGGAACGTATAAATTCTAAGTGACTAACCTCTGTCGTTGATGTCAGAGCTCCCCCACACACTATGATGCGCGTCGGCATCTGGGCTGGATTCTACCAGACTCTTGAGTTGTTCCGGTGGAGCTGGCCTATCGTGTGCCATGTTGCAGGAAGCTACCAGATGGCGCTTCTATTCGCTTTCTAGCATCATCATCGTCAGAGCTGTAAAGAGACATAAGGTTAGCATGGATACCCTTCCGCACGAGTACGGCGGTTCTATCCCTGCTTACCGATAGTGTGTAGAATAAGTTGTAGTTTGTGCACTTTAGTCTGGCCATAGAATTGCTCGAGGCAATCCACGGCTCCTGGACCAAGGCTGTGTTGACGGACCCTTGCTCCATGACAATCAGGAGTTCCGCCGATGCCAGTTTGTTCTTATTAAGGTTGAGCTGCAGCACCCTCAGCGTCATTAGTACTTAACTCACCTCCACCCGACGTGTTGACTATGACTGTCAGGTCACCGTCCTCCTCCTCATCCCATCCTTAAAACGACAAATCCTGGGCGGACTCCACTATGGTATCCAACCCTAGGTCCTTCTCCACCTCGCCTGCCTGCAGGGTGTGCGTATCTTTGTCTGCGGGGTGGCGCTTTCTGAGGCGCAGATAGACGCTTCCCATGCCCCACGCCATCTTCCCGTATCGTGGGTACAGCATATCTTCCGCCTCCTTGCTGATCTGAAGGATCACACATTGGCCCCCCCATTGGGTAGTGGGCTCGCGATGTGGAGGATTTTCCAGTCTGCCGTCGGAATGCCTGGGTTCTGTCTCTGTAGGAGCTTCAGCGCACAGTCCCCTTGGATTGTTATGGGAAAGACTACCTTCGCCTTTGGTATGGATGGGATAAGCTCCCTGTCCACCACCTCTAGCTTGGCCCCCTCCCACAAAGCTTCCAATTGGCCGACCGTTTGCGTCAGCCACTTCAGAGTCTGGTCGTCCATGCACTTCAAGATTTTTACCTCATTCAGCCATCCGGCACCATCGAATGTGGGCATGGGAGCCTTGGGATCTTCCTCCATCCGTGCAAACATTGATTCCACGAGCCGCAAATGCACCCTTTTCCATCGCGCCTCGGTCATCTTGCCGTTCTCGTCACTTCGGTCAATGAGTGCCACGATCAGATTTGGTTTGGTCACCTCACTGACCTTCGTCTTCGTCGGATTTGGTTTCTTTGGTGGAGGGCCTGCCTCCTTGGGCCTGCGCTGCCGCTTGCGTCATTGGCGGCGCTCTCGGCAGAGTGTTGCATTTTGTTGGCAAGCATCTCCTCCACCTTATTTGCGAAACCTTTCGAGGCCATTTGAGGAAGTTTAGCGAAGTGCAGCCGGCTTTCCTCAATTCTCTGCTCAGCCCAGGCCAGCTTTTCCTTCTCCTCATTGGAGAGGGTGAGCTTGTTCTGGAGCCGACATTGAATTTTGAGGGCAGCCTTGTACTGCGCCTTCGCCTTCATCCCCTCGCTTGAGCGCTTCGGCCCGTCCCTGCGCAGGGAGCTGGTGCCTGGCTTCGGCGAGCGGCCAAGTCTTTCATTGTCTTCGGGTGTGAGCTGCACGCTCTCCACAAAAGCACCTGTGCGGCTTACCTTGCTTAGCGGTGTTTTTCTTGATGTTGTGGCAGTAGCGTTACAGCTGGTATGACCTGCTCCCGCCATACTAGAGGTGTGACCGCTGGCGACACGCAGAGAGGATTGCTCCTGCCTGTGCCCGCCAGTGGTAGCAGTCACGCTTCCCACCGACGTTTGGGCTGACATCCCAGCCCCGGTTGCTTTCTTCTTGCCGTCCATACTGGTTTATTTTTACGGGAAACCACCCACTTGCGTTTTAAGCCTGCCGCCAGAGACCTCCAACCATGGCTAGTGGTTCATCTTCTCCGGCTATAGAGCCTGAGGAGTTTAACCGTTGCCTTAGCTAGACACTGCATTACCCTGGACAGAGCAAGCGTTATTGCATTACTCGTTGTCCGTTGTCCGGCATAATACAGTGCCCATTGCCCAGCCGACGCCCTCGTGGAGGTTTCGCTGGAGGATTTTCGTCAGCCTTCTAAAATCACAACTAAAAACATAAACATCTAGAGGTGGGTTTTTTCGTAGGAATGTGAATTTTTTGGTTCTATTATCTCTTGGGTATAGTATCGATATTTTTGTACCACTACAAATAAATTTACGAAAGACAAATAAATTTTTTACCAAAAACAAACAAATTTTATTATTATTAGGCAAGCCTCAGCACCGTGCATTTTTAGAATTACATGGTAAACCTATATTTTAAAGTAAAAATATTGGCTGGAAAATATCTTACTAGGCATCATCAATTGACTCAGCAATGGTAGACTGTAAAAATCAGTTGGCAGCTCCAAAATGTATGTTACTATCTTCGACCCCATCTTATGTTTTTTGTAATGTAATTATGTATGTAAATATGAATTTATGAGAATCAGTTTTCTAAGCTCAGAGCAAAATCCTGTTACCCACTTGACAAAAAATTTTCCCTAATCATTTATAAATACATTCATAACAGTAGCGAAAGGTGATCTGTTTCGGGAACGTATGTAAATACATACATACATATGTAGTACATATTTACATACTTGCAGTCTTGCCATTTCTTTTATTGATCAAACAAATATTATTCATACAATGAAATGCTCATGAATCAGGTCTTAGACGTGGGCTTGGGGCTTGCCAGCTATAGGCCCACCCACACAATCCGCCCATACGCTGTGAGCCGGTTCAGAGCTGACGCTGTCGTCATTATAAAAATGCGTTGGCTCACACCATCGAATGTACGAATATGGCAACAAAATCTGTTTGCTGCTGAGCTCTGATTTCACGACACCAACTGTTTTTCTTTCTTTGGCAAAAAAAGCTAGATTCGATCGTGAAACTAGACACATTTTTATACCAAATGCGTTTTCGTAAAAATTTCACTATTCATACAGATTTTAAGACAAGAATTAAGTTTTCCCGCTTATGTTCAGTGAATGACATCAGACATAACCTCAACAAATGGCGCCGGTCTCGGCAGGTTTATGCAGCTCTGCATATACAAAACCTGTGCATGTTTGATTGCATTTCTGTGTATTTCTAGACATTTTATAAATAAAGTTGTATGTACATTTGAGTGCTCCTAGTACCTATGTACATATGTATGTAAATATTTATAGGCCACATGGCCCTCGCCCTTCTTCGGTGCATTTCCTGCCTGTTCCTCGGGTCGGGTATTTCTGGAAATTCAATAGCAGTTGCCCCAGCTGTCTCCTTGGTCTGTTTCTCGAAAATGCCGCATTGGCACAGAATGAAAAGGCGGATCTACTGCAGACCGGATTACCTAGGCTTCATTTTTGTTTTCAACCCCCATAAAAGGCCGGAACGAAGTACATATACAATTCCGGTCACTGCAATATTATCTCTGTAAAAGCCGTTTGGGACACACCCAAAGTATTGAGATTTTGCCTGAAACAATATTTTGCTTACCTACCACAAAATAAAAAGAAAATTTAAAATTATATCCTGCAAAATTGTATTTTAATCCCCTTATACCTTAATTACAAAAAATATTACTATTAATTTATAAAGAAAAAGACTTTTTAACTGAATTAGGAACACAAAAAAGCACTGGCACAATCAATAACTATGCAGTTTGAAAAAGATAAAAAAAATAATGAGTCTGGCATTTAAGTATAGAGTACTATTTTGTTGACCTCCCCTATAACCAAGTATGTATATATGTATGTATGTACATATATAATTTGCCGCACACATTTACATGTGGCGTGAGTGTCGCCAGTTAAGAAATGAAGTCATCGTTTTCGCTGTGCTGGCGTTGTTATAGCAACAATTTATGCTGCGGCCTGAAAGAGGATGACTCATCGCGGTTGAGAATCAATAGTCGCACTGCGCTTTTCCAGAGCGAAGCCCTGGGGAAGGGGGCTGTAAACTCAATATCGAAGTGCACCCAAGTGCACAGCCGGGTACAGTCTACACTTGCCACATGCAAGCAAGGCGCCAGCAGTAGTGGCACGAATCGGGGGAAAATAGAAAGCGCTAATTATAGACGAAACAGCCAGAAGAGACTGCTCCGCTTTCCCGCAGAGAAAAAAGCGGTTAATGAACCCTGCGCTGGAATAGATGAAATGAACGGATCGCTGAAAATGAGAGAAAGAAAAACGCACTGGAATTTTCTTTTTGCTGTCAACAACTGCTGTCTCGCCGATTTTATTCTTGTACACAACTTATCGCGGTTAGCTTGGCTTTTCGGCTAGCGTGTCTTTGTGGATAAAATACTATCTGGTTTTCTTCTCGATTCTTTCTTCTGTCTTACTTTCGTGTTTTTATCGTTCGCTTTACAGTGTTGCAGTAACTTTTTTCTTGTTGCGATTAGAAGCGTAGGCACTGATTTCGACGGTTGCCCCGCCCACCAATGACGCTTCTCTTCGAGGGGCACTATGCTTAGTACTCCTCGGCACCCTCGCCCTCACCGTCGCCGGAGTCCATGCCGACCTCCTCGTAGTCCTTCTCCAGGGCAGCCAGATCCTCACGGGCCTCGGAGAACTCGCCTTCCTCCATACCCTCACCGACGTACCAGTGGACGAAGGCACGCTTGGCGTACATCAGATCGAACTTGTGATCCAGACGGGCCCAGGCCTCGGCGATGGCCGTGGTGTTGGACAACATGCACACGGCGCGCTGCACCTTGGCCAGATCGCCGCCAGGCACCACGGTGGGTGGCTGGTAGTTGATGCCGACCTTGAAGCCAGTGGGGCACCAGTCCACGAACTGGATGGTGCGCTTGGTTTTGATGGTGGCAATGGCGGCGTTAACGTCCTTGGGCACCACATCACCGCGGTACAGCATGCAGCAGGCCATGTACTTGCCGTGACGGGGATCGCACTTGACCATCTGGTTGGCTGGCTCGAAGCAGGCGTTGGTGATCTCAGCCACAGACAGCTGCTCGTGGTAGGCCTTCTCAGCGGAAATGACCGGAGCGTAGGTCACCAACGGGAAGTGGATACGGGGGTAGGGCACCAAGTTGGTCTGGAATTCAGTAAGATCCACGTTCAGCGCACCGTCGAAACGCAGAGAGGCGGTGATCGAGGACACGATCTGGCCGATCAGACGATTCAAGTTGGTATAAGTGGGGCGCTCAATGTCCAAGTTGCGGCGGCAAATGTCATAGATAGCCTCGTTATCGACCATGAAGGCGCAGTCCGAGTGCTCCAGGGTGGTGTGCGTGGTCAGGATCGAGTTGTAGGGCTCGACCACGGCGGTGGACACCTGCGGGGCTGGGTAGATGGCGAACTCCAGCTTGGACTTCTTGCCGTAGTCCACGGAGAGACGCTCCATCAACAGGGAGGTGAATCCGGAGCCAGTGCCTCCACCGAAAGAGTGGAAGATGAGGAAGCCCTGCAGACCGGTGCACTGATCCGCCAACTTGCGGATCCTGTCCAGCACCAGGTCGACAATTTCCTTGCCGATGGTGTAGTGGCCACGGGCGTAGTTGTTGGCGGCGTCCTCCTTGCCGGTGATCAACTGCTCGGGGTGGAACAGCTGGCGGTAGGTGCCAGTGCGGACCTCATCCACTACAGTGGGCTCCAGATCAACGAACACGGCGCGGGGCACGTGTTTGCCGGCTCCGGTCTCACTGAAGAAGGTGTTGAACGAATCATCACCACCGCCCACAGTCTTGTCGGAGGGCATCTGGCCATCGGGCTGGATGCCATGCTCCAGGCAGTACAGCTCCCAGCAAGCGTTGCCGATCTGGACACCAGCCTGGCCGACGTGGATAGAGATACATTCACGCTGTGGGCGAAAGAGGCAACAGGAAAGCGAGGATTAATTCCACGCCCAAAAGAAAATCAATAGCCGCAGAGCCGCGCCCAACTTGAAGCGGCCGGTGTGCGCGAGCGAGCGAGACGGCTGTATGGTATACTAGAATTTTTATGCTGCTGTACTTCTTAATCGCCGCATTTTTCGATCTGTCGCCATTTTCTCTAGGCCTTTCCAAGAAATTTTACAAAGAAAAAAAAAAATACTCTAAAAACAGCAATTCATCTGTCAATGCAAAAAGCCAAAAAATGTTATGATTCCTTCAATTACCCCCACAAAATGGATACAGAAAATCCCTTGACTAGATGTGCATCGCGATTAGCACGCCTCGCTTCCCATTTTTACAAACGTTCCCTAGCTTTCCACGGCTTTTTCTTTTCCCGATCTAATGACGTCACCACATGCAAAGAAAATTTTCTACACCGGCCGCCATTTTGCCGAAACGCCGCGTTGTTCACTCGAAAAAATATAGCCGCAAGAGTTTTTTCACCCGAAAATTTACTAGAAATAATTTTGTACTCACCATATTGAGTTTTTAGTAGTTTTTTTTCACACGCGACAAGGAAAAATTCACAGAAATGTGTGGAGCTACGATTTTAGGTCTGACTCGGAGAGCGTATACGTTCGAATTGCCGGTTATGAGGCTTGACAAACGTAATTGATGGAAAGTTTGGACGGGGCCTGCTTTATATAGGTTTTCGAAATTCGAATGCCTGGGTGTGCCCGCCGGGTTTTCCTTTTGCTTGGTCGAAATTCGCCGGAAAAGGGGCGGATTTTGTCCTCCACGGTCGCTGGTCACACCAAAACAACGAGGCGTAATCGAACCACGTAAGTGGACAAAAACGTGAAGATTTACGACGTAAGGGGAGGCATCGAGCCAGTGTGGCCGCACCGAAACGATAAGAAAAATCCAGTGTAGGCCTCCGCGGCAGCTGGTTACACCTTAATTAACAAGACGTAATCAAGCCACGTAAGTTATCCAAACCGTAACCGTTTGACGTAAGTGAGCAAATACGTAACGATTTAGACGTAAGTGAACAAAAACGTGGTGTGGTGCCAGCTTGGTTATTTTCTAGCTAGATCCGGCTGTTTTGCATGAGCTGAGACTCAAATAAATTTAGCAGGAGCCTTGTATTTCACGAAAATAATTAACTTCTTTTTAGCGATTTAAAATATTTGAATGCTCTAAAAATTTTCGTATGTGTTTTTATTTGCAGTGCATTGAATTTTATATTGTTTTCTGCAAAGTTGCCAGCAAAAAACAGATCATTTTGAACTGTTATTTCTAATGTTAAATGCAAACGTTAAAAATAATTCTTAATTTTATGTAAAAGTTTAATCAAAACTCTTATTTATAATTTGCATACCCTAGCAGAGGGTATTATAATTTGCCATGATATTTGCAACGCAGTAAAGGAGGCATCTCCGACCCCATAAACCAGCACCAGCCGAGTCGATCTAGCCACGTCTCCAGAGAGTCCGACAGACGGACAGACATGCAGGGCGACCGTTTATGGTATTTCTTACAATGTAAAAACCTCTTTCGCTGTCTATAAACGTATTATTTTTTCAAAAATCCGTCTGTCGGATTTTACGCGAACTAGTCCCTCAGTTTTTGGGCTATTGGGCTGAAATTTCGAGATATTTTTATTACGAGTTTGGATTAAAATGTAAAATGTTTTAGGTAAATGTTATACAAATTTACAAACTTCGATATTCTTTTAGTATTACCAAAATGGATCGATTTTAAATGATCCAATTGCAGACTGCAAGGGTATACAAGCCTCGGCTTACCGAAGCTAGCTTCCATTCTTGTTTGTAATGTATTTCGTCAAACCCTTTTTAGATTCGGAGATGAGCTTAAGCTGTCATATAAAAAGGTGGCAAAATTGGGAAAACTGTTCTAGCTGTTATAAAACATTGGATTAAAAAGGGTGAACAACTTTGCTGTCCGAAACGTAAACAGGCAACGTGAAATTATCAAAATGTAAAGTTTTAAAGTAAGGAAAAACGAAATTCAGAAAAGGTGTATCTACTAGGCACCACCTGCGCTGGTAGTTAAAATATTCTTTTTCACCAGACAAGTCGGTCTAGCCATGTCCGTCTGTCTACGCAAACTAGCCTCCCAGTTTTTGAGCTAGCGGGCTGAAATTTTCAGTATAGTCTTATTTCTCTAGCAAGCATTATATAAATATGTCGGAACGGCCAAAATCGAACCACTATATCCTATAGCTGCCATACAAATGATGGCAAAGTTAATATAAAAAATATAACTTCTCTGTTTTTCAAAGTATTTCTATAAATTTTAAGATACAGCTCTTTTTTACGGTTTTAGAATTAAATATTGGAAATGTAAAGTTCTACATGAATTTTTAAGTATTGACCTGACCCATCATAGCGATTATTGTGAAAAATTTGTTTTTGATATACTTACTCTTTCAATCATCTAAAATAAACCACTTAGTAAAATTTCGAAATTGAGGTCTAAAATTGAAGCTACATTATCATTTTTTAAAACAAAACTTTTTCCAATTGTTTTTTTGTGTGTTTTATTTTAAAACCAGAAAGCTTACGAATGTGTGCTGGAAAATGTCCATATTTAAGCAACCGTAAATATTTTCAAACAAAATAAGATAATAGTGAAAAGAAACAAAATTATAAACGAATCAGGCAAAAAATAGCATGTATTAATACATAATTTACAAGTCATCATTAAAACAATGAAATTATGCCAATTTTTACACATAATTTATCTTCTTGGCCCATTTTTATATATAAACAACTTTTCAAAACCAATTGTTTTCCCCTTCAAAAATAGCGCATTTTACCTCAGTGTGACCAGGCGCAACACGGGCCGGCAAATGTATTCCAGTGTTGCCAACTAAAGCGATCCAGTGGCAACAACAAAGCAACCGAAACCCATTACACGCGAATTTAAAGCTGGTTTAATTACTGCTAATTATTGGTCGAAGAAATAACAGTTTCAGAGTTACAATGCGAATCGAAGCGCAGGACTCCTTTTGGCTGGACAAGGCGGCCTGCAGTAATGCTGAAAGGCAGTTTTATGAGGAACTCCATAGACGTAAAGTTGGTGTACGTAAAGCGGCCGTTACAAGACGGCTGAATTTCACCAGGATCGTTGAAGTGGCGCGACTACTCCGGAAAGAAGCTAAGCCGTCTACTTTTTTTTTTATATTTATGTTAAAACCGAGATCGTCGTCATTACATATCTACAAACAGCGCGTTGTCCATGTGTTGCTCACCCACTCTGCACGCACACATACAAAACCCCAAGCGTTAAAGGCAGCCGGCAAGCTTTGACGAAGGTGGCTACCCTACTAAAATCAGCTGAAAGCTTCGCTCACTATGCGTCCCCACATTTATTCAAACATTTAGCTAGCAAACCAAACAAAGGCCGAGCTCAGCGGTAATCAACTCAAACTCTCGCTTTCGCCCGCACAGCTTGCTGGCCCCGATCCCGTTCCCGGTCCAGCTCCCGGTTCCGCACTCCCATCCGCTCCAGCGAAGAAAACGAAAAAGCAAAAGAACAAGGTGATGGCCGAGAAGGAACCACCGAATAAACTACTTTACGTGAGTGCGCCCTGGACTTGTGATCGTTGCGATTCGTATTAAACTGCTAACATGCATTTCAGATGAATCCGCTGACCATGGAGGCGAACTTCTTCCTGGAAACGCTGACCGCTGTTAACCAGAAAACTACGCCGCCACAACTGGATCCGCATCTTACCAAGCTCCTGGAACGAATTGTGGTGGGCATTGAGAAGTATCTGGATCGGAATCCCACCTATGTGCTGCCCCTTGATACGGGCGGCACCGCCGTCGGCGAGGGTGTGGCTTTTGTGCAGCCCAAGGAACTTCACACGATCAAGCGTACATTTAGCTGCAGTGCCTGCACTAATCGCATTGTGGGCACCACCATTGCCAAGGCGGTGGCGCATTTGTCGGAGAATCACCCTAATCCGAATCCTAACGGGCAGGCGGTGCACCAACAGCAACAGCAGCAGCAGCAGCAATCGAGGCAGGAAAAGAAGCGCGCTCAAGTGAAGGCGCGCCAGGAGATGGTGGTGCAGCTGCCAAAAAGTAATGTCCTTCCCCATGATATAGCTTTCAGCACTTTTATTAAATACATATGCCATTTATATTTCAGAGGCCAAGGCCATGATTGTGGGCGAGATCACGAATGTGTTTAAGGACAAATATCCCGTAGCAGACAAGTTGAAAGTGATTCCAGAATACGACATTATCGAGCAGGACCTGAGCAAGCTTCTTACGCCAGCGTTTCCCAAGCAGCAGTTGCGAGTCTACAAATTTGGATCCCGAATTACTGGTATCGGCACGCGATCCTCGGACTTGGATGTATTCGTAGACATTGGTGAGTTGAAGCCTTTTACCAACCCACGTATGAAGTATTCGGTGACGCGTTGTTGCATCGACAGGCAACACCTTTCACACCTTCGAGCACCGAGCATCCAATACGACCATCACCAAGCTGCGGGCGATGCGAAAGTTCTTCTGTGGCAGTGACGACTGGCGCATCATTAATGTGAGAGGAATACGTCCCGAGAGATATAATTTATAATCCGTATTTTGTTGATCAGGTCATTGAGCAGGCGCGTGTCCCCATCATAAAGACCTGCCATTTGCCAACGGGTATTGAGTGCGACATTTGCCTAAATAGTCTCGGTTTCTGCAACACGAATCTGCTAAAATACATTTTCGAGTCACAGCCACTAGGTAAGCCTCGAAAGCATTGTCTGAAGCAAAGTCCACACCGTTAATTCTTTGTTTATTCGTAACAGCTCAATACATGTGCATCTATGTGAAAAACTGGCTAGAGCGCTGCAAGCTGACGGAGCAGGTGTCAACGTATAGCATTACTTTGATGGTCATATACTTTTTGCAACTCCAGCACTTGCTGCCATCCATATCGGGCCTGCAGGTGGAGCAGTCGATCTCTCAGCTGGTGGGACGTGAGTTTCTTATCTTCTGGTAGTGCACGCGCGGCTTTCGGGGGATTCACACAGTTCTTTTTCGTTTTAGCGTGGATCGTCAACTTTACTCAGAAATCGCCGAGTGAGCTTGGACTGCAGCAAGTGGAAGTGACCGTGCCCGTTGTCAAAGGCTATCTGAAAGCATTCTTCTCATACTTTGCAAACTTTGACTACGAACACTTTATGGTCTGCCCGTACTTTGGTCGCGCCGACATTGAAATACAGAATATTGAGAAGTCGCTGCCTAGTCGGTAAGGAACAGTCCGCTAAACACACAAAATTAAGTGTTTCTATACAGTGTTTCCATTTTTAACTCATTACCAAATACCATCCACCAATGGCAATATCCATCCATCCTTTTATTTTTATTTTATCAGAGAATCGTTTTTATTGACTCTAAAACCAATATTTCTTAACGTAATATATACTCCTGATCACTATCAACAGTCGAGTCGATGTAGACATGTCCGTATGTCCGCTACTATGCAAACTAGTCCCCAGTTTTTAAGGTATCTGTAGAATATTAGTCAAACGGGCCAGATAGAATGACTATATCATTTAGCTAACATAGGAGCGATCGGTCAATTTGTATGGAAAGATAGGAACATCAGCAAAAGTTCGACGTCATTGTTCATTAATGTTTCATACTTCCTATCTACTTTAAGCTGCAAGGATACATAAACTTTGGGTTTCCGAAGCTAGCTTTCTTTCTTGTTAAAAACTATCTTTTATTGTCGGCAAAGCTCTGTCTGCTTATAAGTATTGCTTTGATTTACCCCTTGTATCCAAGTTATTCTAATTAAACCTGCATTTAATTCATTTTAGGTATTCTGCATATGTAGCTGAGAATCCCGATTGCTCACTGCAATTGCGAAAGCCGATGGTGGTCCAGGATCCAATACAGCTTAACCACAACGTGACAAAGGCGGTTACCCGATATGGACTGCAAACTTTTGTCGATTACTGCCAACAGACGGCGTCGCTGCTCGAGGAGCCGTCGGCTAATTGGCGCCAGCGCAGTACATAATCCACAGGCCGGACTAATAAGTCTCGTGTCCGGTAGTGATCGCATCCCTCCACTCTGAAGACAGTTCAGTTCAGTCGCTGGTCTGTTAAGTTATGCATGACTGTGTGTGAGGGTTTTCCCCTCTGCTGTAAATTCAAAGCGGACACCGCCCGTTTGGTTAAAATACAAAACGCACAAAGCATATAGGTGACTTTTGTATATATTTCACTAGCAAGCGTTAGAATTATTATAATTGGTTTGGTTTCAATTGCATTAACACGTTAAATAGCGTCAGAATGGCACGAACGCATTTGATGGGAGGGACTTTACATCTGCCAGGACTTGGGCAGCCGATTGAACACTTTCAGCAGTAGATATATGGCAAAGCCCACGATGAGAAAGAGGCCCAGGAAGCTGATTCGGTTGAGCCAGTGCTGCTTGGATTCGCGCATCATGTTATAAATGTTCATGGCAGAAGCTTCAGCCTCCTCCTTATCGCCGTTGTTGTCAATGACAAAGTGCGACTTCTCGCACTTGATCTCCAATGGCATTTGTGACTCCACGCGATGCCGCGCCTCCGGTTCCGATAGCTCATTGCGTGCAATCAGTCGCTCTAGCTGCTTGTCCGAATCGCTGCAAATACATATATACAAATCTATACCGAGTTGAAACACCAAAGAACAGAAGACGCATCCTTACCAAGTTACACAGATAATCTTGTGAATAAAGTCCATGAGGATACCGGTTTCAAAGAGAAGCGGCAGGTCGAGGACGATCCAAGCATGTCCCGTGACCAGCAGTTTGCACACCCGCCAGAAGATCTTACGATGAATGGTGGGATGTGTGATCTTGTTCAGCTTCCCACGCAGCTCCTTGTTCTCGAATATCATCTTCCCCAAGGCGGCGCGGTTTATCTCCTTGCTGGGCAACAGCACCTCATCGCCGAAAATTTCCCGAATCCGCTGCCAGCAGGGCTGACCTGGTTCCACAACTATAAAAGCAGAAAAAGTAAAGACAATTAGCGGAAACGGTCGTTAATTATTTGTGGATTGAATGCAAAGCGGATGTGCTCTACTTTGAACTTACTCTCCCTGGCTATTTTATCGGCGTCAATCACAGGAATGCCCTGGTCCTCGAATACCCTGCTAATGGTGCTCTTGCCCGTGGCAATACCCCCAGTTACGGCCACAATAAACATCTTACAACGGGCAGTTAAATACTATAGCTTGAAGGAATGTTTTAATTCTACAATAATTTAAGGTGTGCAGTGTGACCAACTCACTTTCTATTATATATACCAAAAATATTAAGAAATTATTACTTTCCGGGAAGTAAAATTATAATGTCTTTAGCTTTTCTTTAAAAGTTTTTAAATGACCACTTTTATTAACTAGATTTATTGACTTGTAATAGTTTAAAATAACTTAATCCCTCATATAAAATACTAAATATAATTAATAAAGGTGTGCAGTGTGACCAACTCACTTCCTTTTATATACACCAAAAATATTAAGAAATTATTACTTTCCGGGAAGTAATATTTGAATGTTTTTAGCTTTTCTTTAAAAGTTTTTAAGTGGCCACTTTTATTAACTAGATTTATTGACGTGTAATAGTTTAAAATAACTTAATCCCTCATATAAAATACTAAAAAGAAATGTGCTACCACAACCCAAATACCAAAATCCCCGAGCACTGTGCAACACTTTTTTTCGCGTATCCAAAATGGCGGCAGAGTAGTTTTTTTTTGCAGCATTTTGTGAAATTTCCACGCGCTCTTTCAACTGAAAACAATATTTCTGCGCGTCCCTCGGTAGCTACGAAAGAGCAACCTATTCCACCAACTTTTAGAGATCTCCGTAGCAAGGAAAACAACTCACCAGCAGCACACGATGGTGGACAAAATTGAAATGAGTCTCGACGACATCATCAAGTCTAGTCGCTCACAGAAAAAGCCGCCAGGAGGTGCTCGCGGCGGTCCGGGTGGCGCCCGGCGTCCTGGTGGTCAGCAGCGCTTCCCAGCTGGTGGTGCTCGCCGCGGCGGTGGTAGCGGGGCCAGCGGATCGCCCAGGAAGCCAGCGCCGGCTAGCGGAGCGGGTGGCGTGCTAAAGGGCCGCCGTGGAGCCCCTGCCGGCGCCATTCAGAAGACTAAGTTCGCACGGGTAATTCAAAGCATTTCGACTCGGGTTGATGAGTCACTGGGCATAATCGGAGCAGCCGGAGCATAATATCCATGCGTTCACCTGGACCAGGCCAAGCGAAGCTCTTCCAATGACCTACGCACACCACTACAAGTACATATACAAGCTCAAGTAGATGGGAAGGCAGAAACCAAAATGGCGCGGCTAACGGTGCCAAGGCCTTCCACGGACGGAACAGATCAGCATTACGCTCTTCCTCGACCCAGACCTCGCCATCTTCGAGCGCCAGCGCACCTAAAGTTCCCCTTAACCCCGTTCTTACAGAACATTAAACCAAACCAAACAGAAAAAAAAGACCGTGCATCAGCAATATGCTTTCGCTTTGAGTTCATTCTCTTTCCCAGTTTTTCGCGTGAATATCTGTCTCCCTTGGCAGTCCTCTTGAGGCTAGGATACGATGCAACTGCTGCCACTGCTACTCCCACCAAATATTTGATACGCATCGCGTGATCGAACCTACAAACACAACATACCCTTCTACCTTATACTACCCCCACCTTTAGGGCGATGTGAACAGCGCTTGGAAGCATGATATGTACGACGGACCCAAGCGGGGCTCCGCCGCCGCCGGCGGTTCAGGACCCACCCGCCTCATCGTTGGAAACTTGGACTACGGCGTGTCCAATACCGACATTAAGGAGCTATTCAACGATTTTGGGCCAATGAAGAAGGCGGCAGTGCACTATGATCGCTCTGGTCGCTCATTGGGTGAGTTGTTTGCAATAAAAAATTTAGAGAAAATAACGAATTCGTAAGGTGTATATAGTAGAGTTTAGTGTAGTCATCAGTATGTAACCAAGAAGGTGCTAAACTGCTGTTGAAAACAACTAATAAAATTTAGTGAACTATAATCAGAGCTATTAAAGAAAATAAATGACTTTTTCGGAATATGGACAGAGTACTTAATACTCTCCTTACCCCTCTTCTGCTTACGATTCTAACCAAATCGAATCCAATTTATTATACGCGGTTTATTTTCTTTTGAGGAACGGCTACATTATTTCATCACTTAACCCATATTTGTACATTGTTTCCTCTACAGGCACCGCTGACGTTATCTTTGAACGTCGCGCCGACGCATTAAAAGCCATCAAGCAGTACCATGGCGTCCCACTGGACGGACGCCCCATGACCATTCAGCTAGCCGTCTCCGATGTGGCCGCCTTGACTCGCCCCGTGGCCTCAACCGATGTAAAGCGCCGCGTGGGTAGCGGTGCAGCGACTCCTCCATTCAAGCGTGGTGGTGCGTATCCAAAGCTTCAGATCGGGGACCGTGAATAATGGGCATTTTTGTTTTAACTCAAAAAATCACCCATTAACTAATCAAAACTAAGACCATTTTTGGATCTATGCCCTCCCACAAAGATTTTTAAATACGTATTTAAATTTTTATTTAACAAATTAGTTCACTTAAACCCTTGTTTAAGTGTTATTGATATAATTTTCTGGGTTTGCCTTTAGTAACACATTTTTCTTGGGCACCAATATTCATCATTAATGCTTAGTAAACTCTTAGTGATAATGCATTAATTCATTATTTTAAACAGGCATGTTGCTTCACTTCAGAAAGATTGTTAGTGTTTGTTTAATTTTACAGTTTCCAAAATATTTTTCTGCCATGCAATCAAGGGAATAATAGTAATTACACGGTCCTTGATAGTATAAATTCCTTGCACCAATCCTTACATTTCCCTTTGCAAACTGTGTTTTGTAGGTGGCCAAGCCGGAGGGGCTCCGCGTCGCGGAGGCTTTAAACGTCCGGTCGGAGGCAAGCCAGCCGCCGGTGGCGGTCAGCGACGAGAGCGCAAGGCCCCACCCACTGCCGAGGAGCTGGACGCCGAACTGGATTCGTACATCAACGACATGAAGATTTAAATTAGCCAATAGTCTGAATTAGTCAACCAAGAAATTTAAAAGAAGAAACACACAATCCCTAGTCTTAAGCCAGCCACACATGGACAGTCTCTGCATGGTATAAGAAGCACACATCCGGATTGACGACGACGCCGCGCACAAGCAAGTGGGAACATGAGACATCCAGAATACAGATTCCGAATCCGATGGCGCATGTATCCATCTAATTGTTAATTATATCTACATATATATGGCGGCTAGTTGGATAAGTCGACCAACTTGAATACATTTGATGCTGTATTTAATATAAATACTTATACGCTTTAACAACAACGGGTTCGAACCGACTTTGACTTAATGGACACACCTGTAATTCTAAACTGAAGTGTAATAAAAATACTAGAATTAATTTCGTGACCAAACCACAATTTGTCTTCACTGACCCCGACCCATCATCTCACTAGGTTAAAAGTTTATTGTTAAGCTACTAGGCGGACTAAAAAGTTTCCTCCTTCAACTTGCTTCAATAAAAGAGAGCGATACTTAATTATTAAATCTTTTATTTTTGAATAATACATCGATGGTTGTTATAAAGAAGAGTTCATTTTGGACAAACGTTACAGACTATTTAGAAGTTTCAATTGGACACACGTTAAGTACAAATGCTAAATTGGACTTAGGTAGTAGTTTCGTTGGTGGTAGAAATTTAGCAAAGTCAATCCAGAATCTTCATGGGGCGGAATCACGAGTTACTTAAAATTTTAACAATTGCGTTAGACGTGTAAAACATTTTACGTTCAGAGAAAGAAAAGATGGGGTGGGGGATGTTGCGGGAAGAACAGGGCAAAATATATATAGTCAGTTTCCTTTCTCGAGAAGATCTGCGTATGAATATAGATAATGAGACTCTAAATATATGTATGTATGTGTATATGTTATGTTATAAGCGAGTTATATTAATAGGTTTATGTTGGGCTGAGGATGTGTGTTGGTGAGTCATTAAATGCTTTGCAGCTGCCACTGCTCCTCCTCCTCCGGCATTCTACCAGAATCCGCCCGACGAATATCCGCCAGGTGGAACACGGCCGCGTGCCTCTCCGTTCGTGGCAGCCGACGGCTTGTTAGCCGACTCTGACTTGGGCTGACTGGGCGCGGCCGATTTGGCCTCCTCCTTCTGCGTGGTGGACACCTCGTCGCGCAACTTCTCCACCACCTTGTTGGGATCAGTAGAGCCCATGCACGCGTTGAGGTTCGAGGAGTTCTGTTGATTGTACTTGGCGCGCGGCGCATTAACGGCCACCTCCGGCTCCGAGAATATGTTGGTGTGACCGCCACCCGGGGGCTTCAGCACACGGCTGGAGGGACGGGCGCTGGAAGTCAGTCCAATTTTCAGCTCGGTGGACGTCATTTTGTCGTTGCTGGTGTTGGTTGTTGTTGCTGCAATGCATAACAATTGAAATCGGAATCAGATGCGGTTGGAAATATGAGAGAGTAAAACCCTGGCATACAAATGATTCTGGCCGGAGGGAAATCTAGATACGCCACTTGCGGATGTGGCCGACACAATGACGCCCGACGTTAACGTCGCCCCACTGAGGAAACTCTGTGAAGTGAAGTGAAAACGAGACACATTCGTTTTGCCCCTAAAACTTCCGCTCCCTTTTGTCCGTCTCCCTTCGCTTTTGTCCTCTCTTTTCACATAGAAATTCATCGGCTACTCCTCTTTCTATTCTGGCGTTCTCTCTCTACACTTTGCCGTTAACTGTAATTGCGCGCTTTGTTGCCGCCGCACTTTCTTTGTTGTTCTTGTTTTTGTTCGTTTCTTCATTTTGGTGTCAAGCATTCGACAGTGGCGTTAGCTTTTACTGCAAATATGAGGAGTACATTGACTACCGATTAATTCAGTGTTTAATCATAAGCTTCGGGCAAATAATTGTATCGCTTGCTAATACATAATTAACTCATTGCGGAAGATTAATTACTCTTTATACTGTACTTTTTAAATCCAATGTACAATTTGTATGTTATGTAGTTAGGTAAT
>JABJVT010000087.1:0-25000 GCA_014170255.2 Drosophila triauraria
AGTAAATAATTTTAAACCCTGAGATTTTTATGATTATTTAAAAATAATCACCGTGAGAGATTTAGTATAAAATTTCACTGAGTCTACATATATTTCGTTCATATATTTTACCGACAGATCATCACATTTTCTTTCGCTTCGTATCAATCTTCTGTGACCTTTTTTGTTCCCAGCTTTTGACAACGAACAAAGGCGGCAAGTCGTTCGTCTTCATATTTATTGCATATAACCATTGTCAAAAATCGGTTGCATTGTATGCGGTGCCATAATGCCGCCCTCTTAGTACCCAAAAAAAAAAAAAGAAAAAAGAAATTCCCTTATTTTTCTTCCTTCGTTATTTTGCAATTTTGCATGCAATTCGTCAAGAATCCTTTTCTTTGCTTCTTTTTTCGGTGTTAATATCAACGCCAATTTAATAAGAAATATGCACGAAAGGCTGCAAGGGAAGTCAGAGGAAAAGTGCACGAGTGCAGGGCTTGCATTATCCATTATCGGCCAGCATATTGCAGTGCCTTCTCATGAAACCAATAAATGCATATCTGCGGGGAACCTTGTGCGGCCTTTGTCCTTCCCCTTTCACTTTGGTTTATTTATGGACGGCTGAGAGTTGCTTTATCTCTCTCTCTCGGAGAATCTGAGTGTATAATAATTATTATTATTATTGCATATATATTATGGATTTTATATATTGCATTGTATGTATTTAAATTAAATGTTTGTTGTTCCTTCTTGTCATTAAAAGGAATGCTATTAAAGGGTAATTAATTCCCTTATTTAATGTTTATGACTAAAGAGAAACTTAGGATTTATAGGAAATTGTAACTTTTCACCTTGTTAATAATGTATTTTTCACTTTACAAATATAAGGAAATGATAATTCGCTTAAATGAGTTACTAGAATATTTTTTCATTGCTAAAATATGTTTCAAACTTCCTTTATAAACATCCCCTAAAGTTTACATTGATATAACGAATATTTACACCTCACTAAACCCTTAATTTACCCTTCCATAATATCATTACACTACACAGAGAACTCCAACTATTTTAAATCCAATTAAAATCTGCTTATGCCAAACTTTTGATGCAAAAATACCACAGGAAGCGCATCAAGCTTTCACCTTTCGACTGACACAGGCAGCTGGCTTCTGCAATTTTTCAACCATAATGACATTTCCCGGCTACTTTCGCCAGCGATCACAAGCGATACGACCCAACTATAGTTTATGCCTGTTGTTCTTGCTGTTAAACAACACTTTTCTGCCAGTGTGTGTGTTGGCTTTTTCACTTTGATGCAATTTTGTGCAGCATACTTTCCAGCCAACTCTCTCTCACTTAAAATACAAACAAAGAACTACGATAAAGTTTGCCTCCTCTTCGGGTGTGAGAGAGGAGAAGCGAAGACCAAAAGCGAGACCAAAATGCCTGCAGGATGTGGATGTCTGTGTGTGTGGAGCGAGCGATAAAAAGCGGAAGTGCAGATTGGCGACTAAAGTGTGGAAATGTCAATTTGCTTTGCGGCCAAACAGTCGAAGGCCACAGGGAAATCGAGGGGGCTGAAAGGGATATATCCCTATATATACACACAGCATCGGCAACTGCAACAACGCATATTGATTTTCAATTTGGCAAGCGAAGGGAAAAGGCTGCTGCGTGTGGCTGTTGGTGTTCTTTGCCCGACGTAAAGCCCAAGTTGACAGAAAGAAGTGACACTGACTACGAGTACAGTGAGGATTTAGCTAAAAAACATTTTTAATTTAACTTTCTATAGTTTTCAAAATATTGAGAATTTTTCGGTAGATTATTTTCCCTTTTAATTAAGAAAATTGATTTTTTTCTAATACAGAAATAGGTATTTAAGTCCCAAAACGGGTATTTACAAATTCTAGAAAAGTCCACAAATGTATAAAACTTTTCTATAGATTCCTGTTTAACTATTTTCATCACCTTCCCTTTTACCCATGCCCCACTGTAACCACAGAAATGTGACTGAAAGCGAGCCTAACCAATGGAATGGTTTGAAAGCCACTGGCACAACAGAGCACACAAGCTTAAAAGCAATTTTGTGGCTAATAAATCCGATTTCCGTTTTGTTTCGAAATAAATTGCATGCAACGGAATGCGGGAAGGAAAGGCTGCAAGGAGAGTGGAGCTCTGGGAGCCACAGCGAGTGCACCAGGCTGGCGGAAATGGCTACCAGGGGACGCAACAGCAGCAGCAGCAGTAGCAGCATCCGGCGGATGTGGAAAATTAGCCAGCTTTACACACACACACTCAACACACACACACACACAACAATGCAAACCCCACCACACATGACCCAAATTTTCGGCTTCTGCAACCACAATGAGAATGTCACTCTGGGGACAAGGAATCAACCGAGCAGTAAACTCTTTCCGAGAAAGACTCACAACTCACCTGAACATCAAAATTTTGCTGCTGCAAGAGATTTCCGGGAGATTCCATATGATTGGGTCCAGCTGCCTGGTGATTCAACATCGGAGACTGTTCAAATTAGATAAGAAATTAAATATTAAATAAATATTATACCAAATGATTAATTTGAAGTGTAGAATAGAAATTGCAAATCCTACCTGAGCTGCCATTGGCATACCGCCGCCAACGCCGTTCATCATCGGCGGCTGCAACTGACTCATCTGTGCGGCCATCTGCTGGTGGGCCGCATACGCGCCGCCTGCACCGCCGCCACCTCCACCGCCGGCTCCTACGCCATTGCCGGAGCCCACAACGCCTCCCAAGCCACCGCCCATGCCCTGACCATGATCCATCAGCATGTGATTGAAGGGCGGCGGTAGGGGGAATAGCAAGTTGGGAGGACGAGGCAAAGACTCCTCGGCGGGCGATGGTTGACGAGAGCCAGGGGTACGACTGAAAAAATATTTAAAAAAAAACATAAAAATTAGTAAATGTAATTTTAATACAATTTTAAGATATTATTTTGGGTTATTTTTTAGTTTATTGTATACACAATTATTTTTTACGACAAAACGTATGAAAATGTATTCATTTTGAAACAACTTTCCAATATTTTAAATGGAAATTCAAATCCTTTTCCAATTTTATGACAACTGAAGTTTTTACAGTTTCAGAACTAAAGTTTGGCACCTAACAGCCTGTAACATAACATTACAGTTTATAACATCACTAACATCTTACAAAAGTTTAACATTTACTGTAACCATCGCTTATCAGAGACAAAAACCTTTAGCTTATCCAAGACACTCAACCAAATAAGCGAACTAAAAGTGACAAACTATTTAGTTCCCTTACACAAACACAATGGCTCTGAAACTATTTTGCAAGAAAAATAACAAATAAAAACCACAAAAATCACTTATTTATCTAACAAATTATCTTGGCAATAAATCACAGCTCTTTGGAGATTTATGGCAACTAATTTATCAGCCAATTTGTGCAGAAATATAGACGGCACAGTTTGAAGGTAACTGCAAAGCAGGGCAAACAAAAGACTTAAGCGGCAAACTTGCTTTGGTTTTTTTTTGGCCAAGCGCAATTATGACGTCAGCACAGCAGCAGAAGAAAATAACATAAATAAACAAAGCGGCGCTTAAAATGCAAATAAAATCAAACTGGAAATGTTTGTCGCAGCTAGAGTGTGCCTGTGTGTGTTAGCAAGTTAGTCACGCTGCGTATACAGATTAATTAATGCATTTATCTCCGCACGGCAGCTGAGCAGCTAGGCAGCAGTTCCCATTCATTCATTACTATTAACCCATTGCAGGCCAGAGCAATGACTCTGCAACTGTTGGGATGTGTTTCTTTTTTTACATTTTTTTTTTTTTGCTTCTTTGTCTTTAGATTACTTTGTTGCTGCTGCTTGCTGCTTATTTTTTTTCTTTCTTTCTAACGTCAGATTTTGCTGCACGAATTGTGTATGTTTGCTTGTGTGTATAATTGCCAGCTATAATTTCATTATCGGGTCATTCACATTGCGTTAACAATACAAAGCAGCAGTAGCAGCAGCTGCAGCAGAACAGATGATTAACAATGTTAGTCGGTACCTTTTAGCAACTCTGATTAAGAACATAAGTGATTTTGTTATTAAAATAAATTAAAGTTAAAAAAAAACAGCTCTTCCTGAACTCAAAGCTCCTCAACATCAGAAATTAATAGATTAACTAATTAATATCTAACCATATTTATTTTTCAAGCATTTATCTCGCTTTAGTGGAGGAGAAGCTTGATTTATAGTTATTTTCGGCAAAAGCTTATAAGACAAAGGAAATCCAATGACTGACTACCTGTGTTAGTCATACAGAGCTGAGCTAAGCTTAGGTGCTTCTCAGAGTTCTGGCTGTGATTACTAACCAACTGGCGAACGTATAATAATCCTAATCGTGAGCTCAACCAGGCATAACTTGGGAAAAATTAAGAACTAGATGTTCGTCTTTCTAATTTTGACACCAACAGAAAAATAAAATAATAGGAAAGGTAGTAATAAGCAGATTTTGACTAAAAGTGGTACTTTTTAATACCTTAAATTATAGATAAATTGATCCATATTGAGAAAACACAGCAGTTGCTTATTAACTTAATTATAAAGACTATTAAAATGATAACTTTTACTTTTCTTGTAATTAATCAAACTTTTTTGTTGGCCCAAGACTGAAAGGCGACTTATTAATTACAAATTACTCTGAAAGTATTTTCCCCAGAGATACGAATTTAAAATTTAAAAGTTACCATCACGTAATTGAAGGGAAAACGTGATCAAAGTCTTAACAAGTCAACTTTTTCTGAAAAACTTATCCCTACGTGACCCAGAAAATTAAACTGCTGTTATTTTGTCTTCCTGGTTTGGTGTTTAATTCCTTGGAAATGTTTAAAGTCATCTCTTATTATAAATTAAAGTGTTTAAGCCTATTTAATACATTTTTATTGCATTTTAATTTGAACAACTCTCACTTTTTTCCCTTTCCTCTTCAATCTCTATTTATTATGTCTAAGGTCAGGTTTTCATTGGCAACTTTCCATTCGTTCTGAGAGTCATGTCTGACCTAGACCAAAAGCAGTAATAAAAAGATTATATAATCCCACAGGCCTCGTGCTGCTCCTCATATTCTTTCTTTGCCCCCAAAAATTTTCACTTTCCGAGTGAAGAAAGAAAAGAAAGTGCGGCGGCGCCCCGCGGAGTCAAGGGGTTAAGAAACGGAGAAAAGAGGCAGCCAAAAAGGTCAGCGTTGTTGGCTTATGTGGGTTAAGGGGCGTGACCGCCAGCGGCGGCGGTGTTAATGGGTTACCATTGCAATGGTCTGTCTGGGTCACCTGGCGGGCGGACAGGTGGCGAAGTATAGCAGTGTGTGAGTCAGCCACTCGACTGACTGTCCACTTTTGCCTGCCTCGAATTATTTTTAGCAGCTCGCTTTTCGCTTTTCAATGTTTTCGCAACTTTAATTTCAAACCAAACGTACAGCAAAAAAAAAAACGAATAAAAAAAGAAATCTCCAGCGGCAGCAAAAAAAAAACAAAAACAAAGGCAACCGATGCCCACGTTGTAATGCAATATCACACGAAAACTAATCGAAAATGTTTACCAAATAAATGATACAAATCGTTTCGCTTGCGGGTTTTTTTTTCTTCTCTCATTGTTGCTTCGAGTGCTTATCTCTTCCGATTTTTCCACTTTTGGGGGCTTTAATTGGAAATGAAATTAAGTGATCCTATTGCGATTTGATTCTCGGATAAATAATTGCTTCATTTTAATAAAAAAAAATATATAGAAGAATAATTTGTAAGTATTATCTCCAAAAATAACCAAAAATGAATCAATACCTATTACAAATATTATATTTATTCAGAAAAACTAGGAAAGAATTTTGAATTGTGGTAATTTTGGTATTTTGAAGAGTTTGGCAGAGTAATTTATATTTTTATTTACACGTACATTTTAATTAGAAGCATACTATAGTCTGATATACTAATCATTTTTCTAATAACCAAAGCAGTAGCAAAACTAATTATAATTAAATTGGAACCTTTCGATGCTTCGATTTCTTATAGCCAATATTTCGTTGCAGGTGATTTTTCGTGGCTGCTTCTTCTCTGACTTTTCTTGTGGTTGTTGCTGTTGCCGTTGTAGCTGCCACTTACATCATAACAGTTATTACGTTTGGCATTGAAACATGTTTGGGCCAACCGGCAATGAAATTGCAAAACAGCGTCAGCAGAAGCAACAATACCAACGAAGCCGAGAGACAGCCGGCTGCCACAAAGCAGAGAATGAGAGAAATACTCAGAGAGACAGCGAGAGAGGGAGAAACCGCAGACTGGTTTCTTTTTTTTTAGGCCTATGTTGATTACTTCGGTCTGATATATATATATTTTTTTTTTGTTAAGCGCGCTAAGAGGAAGTCGCTTTAAAATTGTGTAACTAGAAATCAATAATGCCCTTTGATTTGAATAAAAGATTTGATAAAAGATTTTTGAATCAAAAATATGTAAATGAAAAGTTTGAATACATTTTTTTGTATCCTTTTCTGCATAAGTTGAATATTTTAAAATATTTAAAAACTTTAAAGTTGTACTTTTCCAAAATATATATTTTCTTTACAGATACTAATTGGCAAAAGGAATGTTTATTATTTGTTAAAAGCGTAAAACGTCAGTATTTTACTATTTTTATCCGTTCTTTTAACAACAGAAAATGAATCCTAACCCTTTATATATTATTTCCCTTCTTCCCATCAGGGTTTTCCGAAAATAAAATCAATAAGGTTGAAAAATGCCACTACTTTGATAAAATAAGAACCTAAACAATGACTAATAATTTCGGATATTAAAAGCTGAAGTGATGCCTATTTATCTATTATTTTTGAAAGATAGTAGCTCCAACTAAAGTAAACCCATTAATCCCTAGCCCCAAAGCATGTCCCAATTACCCGCCAGCTTGTTTTAAGCCAATAAAAACTATCAGCGAATCAAACATACTTTAAATTACATACATCTTTCAACATAACTACACAAATTCCAATTTAACTCATTCAAAAAAAGTGTCGTCGCGTATTTACGTTGCGTCAAAAGGCGAAAAAACGCAGGTGTGGGCTACACGAAGAAAAAAGCTTTCCCCATCGCCATAAATAACAATTAAAACATAATAATAAAAAATGTAAATGGAAATACGAAAACTGTGGGCAGACACACAACAATCACTCGGCGGCTTTATGCCATATAATATACTCGCATATACGATTGCAATTGAAATATAAGAAATATGGGTTAAGACCGAGCGCGTATAAAAAACTGAAATAATTGTTTGTGGGTCAACTTTTTACCAAAAAAAAATTATGTATTCAAGGTTTGCATTTAATTAAATAATGTCTAGACCACATAATTTGCTGAAGTTTCAGAGAAGGCTTTTAATAATTAATAACCAAACCAATTATTGACTGAAGCTCCCTAAGTGGAGTGCTTTTAAGTGAATTAATAATGATTTCGGATAATTACTTGATTAGTTTCAATAATCATTTCATAAACACAGGTTCCTATGTGTAAATTAACATTAAATTCTTGATTTAATAACCTTGAAACATACAAAAAAGAATGACTAGACATCTGAATCATCTTTTCTAAGCCATTTGCCAGTCACGATCACAGCATGAAACTGGAAAAACTCCTCACCTTTCTTTTCTTTGCTAACAACACTCTAACGCCAAGTGAAAGTTTATGCAAAAAGAAAGAACCAACCTTGAACTGGAAAAATTTCAGTTTCAGTAATCATAACATGAAAACATTCTGCGGTCAAAAAAGAACCGAAGAAGCAGAGAATTACCCAACTGGCCAGAGGAGTGAGGAAACCAGTTTGCTAACCACTATGAAGCCAACAGTCTAGTCTAGCCATTAGTCGGAGTCTGTGGGGTGAATACATTGAAAGTTGTCGTCTACTCACTTGAAGCCCTTGTCATCGTCAATGCCATTGACAACACCATTTGTGTTTGTGACCTGATCGTCCTTCTTCATTCCGTTTGTGTCGAACGGAGAGTTGGCCTTTTCCTTGTCATCGTGTGACTGTAATGGAAAAATGTATAAATTATTTTTTTGAACTCTGAAGTGAGTTATGGTTATTCGGAGCACCAACCTTATCGTTGTCATCAAACTTGAGATTACGCAGACGCGGCTCCAAACCGGAAAGAGGGCTCTCCTTGTTGGTGGGCGAACCACCCAAAACGTATTCCACCATCTTAGCACATTGAGAATCGCGGGGACTGTAAATATAATGTGAACATTAATTAATATACAAATAACTTATAATACAGCAAGCAATTTTTATTTTTATAGATTTTCTTCTAGCGATTTCTCACTTGGCAACGTCGAACTCAACTGTATTACAATATTTTTCCAATCATTATTTATATTAAACGTAGTTATCCTGGTTATAATCAAAGTTTAAGGCAAACTGCTGATTAATTAAATAAAAAATCGAATTTTCTTAAGGAATTATGTCATATTTCAGACGAAAGTACATACGATATTTAAGGTATTACCCATAAATGTACAATTAATCAAACTAACAATTAGCTAGACAGGCGAAATGTCATAAATATTTGCTACTATATATTGAAATGCTGACTAAATGCAATATGCATTACATTTTACAGCCACCTTAAATCAGTCAGCGCAATTTATTGGTATATTAATGAGTTTGTTTATTATATTTAAATGTATGATAGTTTTAAACAAACAGTGAATTACTTATACAGAATTTCTTCAATATTTCCCCTTTCCTTTCCCCTTTAATAATAATTTCCATGAAATCAATAAATTACTTGCCCTGATTAGGCACCCATTTAGTGCTCTTTTTTATATTAAAACACGCATTATGACAGGTTCTTCCCCGCTCCATTCATAAATATGTGTTCTAATGAAATCGAAATGAATGAAATCTAAATTTCACGCTCCATTGATTGCATTTGCAAATTATAATATTATAGTGTCAGAATTCTCACCTCAGAATGCCCGCATTTCCGCTGTTTGAAGTATCGGAGGCCCCGCCATGGGCATAACCTCGCGATGGGGGCGGGGCCAGGATATTCTCGCCCTGGGTGGACCAGGTATGATCCTTCCATACCGACGAGGGATCTCCGATGCCGGGTATCTGCAAAGGGTTGAGGGGGCCACCGGAAGTGCCCGAGTTTACGCCCTTGCCATCGGACTTCTCCCACAGCTTCTTGGCTGTGGATGTGGTGATCTGAAAAAGCAAAGAAGAAATGGAGAAATTATAATTTTGCATGTAATGCTAAGAGAGATTATCATAAATTGTGCCCCTAATCCCCTTGGACAGATTTTCCTTTTTTTGGTGTCCTTTTTAGCTTGGCAAGAAAGCGTTTATCATTCGGATTAATTTCCGCCCATTTAACTGACACTGTAAGTCATGTATCTTTAAGGAAGTATATTTTTTTTAAAGGGAAATTGTTATGGTTTGTATGAATTTAAACATAAATTAAAGGGCTTTTACTAGAATTCCATTAGACTTAAAGTCATATAAGACATATAAATCGATCAAGATTAACAGACACACACACGGAGCTTACAGACATAAAACTCATCACTTAAAATTCACTTAAAAATACACGTATTATCCGCTCCCAATGCGTTCCTCAAATGAATTCCCATTGGCAATGGATGGCAGGAGCAGAGCAAATATCAAGGAAATCACATCATCATCTCATTGACAACAATACCAGCGACATTAAATGTCAACGGAGCGTTGCAAACAAATTGTTAATTAACTTTTCCCGCCTGTCGCTCTCTTTCGCGCACATTCCGAGGCTTTTCCTTTTTTTCCTCTTTTTTTCCTGACTGCTAACCATTCCCAAAGGCAATTCCTTGCGTCATAATGCGACACAATAATCCCCACCAACTTCCCCTTGGGTCACCCACACATCTGGCAACTTCCCGACATCCTGACATACAGTTTAAATATTTAAGCGCTTATCAACTGGGATTGCCCAGCGGAGAGAGACGGAGGTGGTGCTGGTGCTGGTGCTGGCAGTGGTGTTTGCGGGCTGGGAAAATGAAAAGCCGCCTTGGCCTGCGACTTCTGCATTAATAACAGGCGCAAGTCAACCAAGGCAAGGGAAAACTTGCTGAGCGAAAAAAGGCCTGAATTTAGCACACATCCAAGTTTACATATTTAATATTTACAAAAGAATAACACAAGAAAGTTAAAGCTGTAATTAAATTAAAATTCAATTACAAAACGTAAATGGAAATGGTATAAAGGCAATTTCTGTCCAAATATTTTTTAAGAAGAAAAAGAAGAATTCTCTCCTCAATTATATTATTTTTATTACCAGAATAGTGCAAGCTCCTTAAAAGATCAAATATTAAAATCTATCTCTGACCTAGGACAACTCATCAACAGACTCCATCGACTTTAATGATTACCAAACACCGTCAAGCTTTTAACAAACATTTAGCGTAGCCAAACTACAAATTGTAAATAAAGCAAGCGAATATTTAAAAAAAAAGAGAGCGTGAAATGAGACAAAGAAAAACTTGGCAGACCAAAAGAAAAGAAGCTTAAGGCAGAAATGTACGATTTCGGATCTCCAGACAAAACACAAAAGATACAAAAGATTTCCCAAGCCGCCGCAACAGCAGTGATAAAAAGCCAGGAAAGAAAAAAAAAACAATACAAAAATATATAAAAAGGCAACGAACTGCTGACGCAATTTATTTTATTTAATATGGGTCATAGTCGCCCTCTCTCTAGGCAAATTGCAAGAAAATGCTCACATTTTCATTCATGCAGCGAGAAAAATAAATAAAATAAATTAATTAAACCGCAATTAATAAATAAGCACAAGAAACAGAAGGCAAAGAGGTGCCAAAAACGAAAAAGAAACCGAGGCGCCAAGCATAAACAAAAAAACAAAATCACAAACCGGAAAAATCAACAACAATAGGCAATTTGTTAATGAACAAAGCAGACTAGGGAGAAATATTTGACTTGAGATTAATGTTGTTTATTATTATTTCCATTTTATATTAAATTCTTTAAGATGATTCAAGAAAATAATATTTAGCAATAAAAAATAAGCCCAAGAGGCAAGGAAGATGTAACTAAGATGTTAATGGAAAATAAATAATTTATTTATTTTTTTTTTTTGATAAATTCTACCTAGAATTAATATTTTAATGGCTTAAAATTATCTTTTAAACTTAGCTAAAGAAAAATCGTACATTTTTCTATCAGCCAATTTGTCAATGAGAAGAAAAACACAAGAATGAAAACCGTTTCGGTTGAGAATAATATTCATAATTATATCGAGTTGAGAGGAAAACACATTTACCACCCACCAGACCCCCCGGCTCCCCCGTAAATAAGGAATATCTAGACAAAACAGAAAATCGTTCATTAACTTGTCCTTGACTGTGAAGATACAAAAACACAAAACGCAGATACAAACACACTCACACACAGATACACGCACGCACACAGATACGACGACAGCTGAGCGAAAAAAGGAAGGAAAGGGAATAGTGGGGTAGAATGGGAAAATAAGGAGAGACAGACAACAGAAACCGGCCTCCTCTTTGTTAAAAAAAAAAAAAACATGCGTGAGAGACAAAGAGAGAGACAGAGAGAACCAAACGAAAATGCCTACAAAGGAGAATCACCGATTAGCAAGAAGAAGCAAAAGCTAGAAAACAACACAGCCAAAAAAAAAAAAAAAAGAGCAAAGAAAAACTTAGAATGGCAAATAGGAGAACGCATAAAAAGAAAAACACAGGCCTCACTCAATACAGTGAACTAGCAATGAATAAAACGGAAACAAAATGTTTATAATAAAAAAAAACCTTTTTTAAAATATTTATTTATATTCTGGCATAAATTAGGTGGTTAAAAACACCTTTTTAAGTGCCTAATTATTTATGGCATCTTAATTCTTAAATTGTATGTATGTATCTATTATCAAAATCGAAGATTAAGTCTCGTTTAAATTTTACTAACCATTTTAAATAAATTAATATTAATTAATACAGCCTAAAATGATTCACTATTCAAAGACTTCACTTTATTTAAGAAAAAGAGAGACCCCAAAAAAGAGAGCAAAAAAAGGTGGAGCTAAGAGAGCGGTAAAGGGGGTGGGAGGTTATTTGCCCATAGGCTCGTGAAAAAATCTGAGAGGAGAAACAACAAAACATAGCATAAATAGCAAGAACCAGTCAAAAGCCGAAAAAAAAACTAAGAATCAAAATTACATTCTACATTTGGGATTTGGTTTTGCTTCTTTTCTGATTGTATTCCAATTTATTGTTGTTCTTTAGGTGCCTTAGGTGGGTTATGTAAATAATGTTTGCTTTTGCTTTTATTGAAAGCGACTTGGTCAGGTAAGATGTTCCGAAATCTAGTGAAATGGGATATTTCCTTATATTTGCATCATAAAAGCAAACTTTATCGCACATCAATTCATACAATTTTCCAGCAAAACCATTTCAGGAAACGAAATACCTGCATAATTGGCCCAAAATTTATTTTATTGCCCCCACTCGTTGGGATACAAACTTTTGCATGTTTTAATTAGTGAGTCAAATTCCTTTGAAGTTATTTTTCCGAAATTGATTGG
Source organism: Drosophila triauraria (assembly GCA_014170255.2). Classification (NCBI taxonomy): domain Eukaryota; kingdom Metazoa; phylum Arthropoda; class Insecta; order Diptera; family Drosophilidae; genus Drosophila; species Drosophila triauraria. The sequence continues at coordinate 12,612 of JABJVT010000087.1, forward strand.
CTTCTCTAAACGCTAACTTTTTTAATAGTTGGAAAAAAGCTTCCGGCTCTTTAAGTTTTAACTATATATAAACTCAACTAAAAAGTTGGTTAAAAATTGTGGAAATACAAAAAATATTTAAACTAACTCATTAAACTAATTGCTCAAATAATGAACCAGTTCTTCAACAGAAATAAAGCCCACAATGAAGTGAATAATCTAATAATAACCAAAGAGCAAAATCACATTCTAAAACCAGTTTCGTCGTACAATTAAAAATTATTTACATTAAATTTAATATTTTCATATTAATAGAACCATTATCACTGGCCTTGGATGGCAGGGGTTTCATTCACAAAACCAAAAATCATTATAATTTATTTGATCAAATTCGGACAATGCTTAAAACGAACTTGTGATAAACATAACAAACTCGTAGAATATCCAAAAACGTAATATAAACACTGGTAATAATGCAAAAAGCTAATACGAAAATCAAACAAATGAAATAGACACAAATTATGCACTTGACACATTTATAAATCAAATGAGACAGACGAGTAGCGATTTAACAGGCTACACTTTCACTCTAATATTAAATAAATAAAATATTCATCTCTTGAAATACATAAATAAATGAATGTTAGCCTCATTTAAGAATTACCACCGAAAAATATAAATTATCACATACCCATCCTTGAAATCATAATACCCTCTAAGCCAGGGTATGAAAACATTAACAACATTTAATTTTGAGCACGTCAAGTTGTTGACTTTGAATTTTGGTTGTGTGTAACACACACCGAAAATAAATAAAAGTGTGTGAGAAAATAAATGAGTGCCTCGAAAAGATGTGCGAAAAGTCTTGAGTCAAACATCAAGATTAAATTGTTTAACGAAATCAAGGCAAAATTTGTTGAGAAGGTTGTTGGAGTTGCGAGGCGAGAGAACACTTTGTGTTCCTCTTTCGGTTTCAATTTTTGTTCGCTTCCACCTTTCGCTGTGTTGTTGTCAAGTGCAAAGACCTTTCGCGTGTCATACGAAAAGCCAAACGAAAATAAACTAATAAAAATAAAGCTTAACACAGGCGGCACAACACACACGTAAGAAAGGGAGACAGTACGATGTATATATAACTATAGAAATACTTGTATATATGCGAAATTGGGCGTGGCACAACATGGGATTTAAGGGGATAATTGCATCAAGAAAATTGTACTTAAGTCAGCTAAGCGATATGGGTTTATGGTAATGCTATTCCGTTTACATAACGTCAGAGAAACTTAACGAACTAAACTCAAAGCGTTGCACGTTGTGTGGGTCAATACTCTCAGTAACTTTATTTTTTTGTTCTTATTTAAACCAGTATACATAAATATTTAATACTCTCCCCAATGTAAATTACCTATCCTACTGTTACTTCTACTTATAATTCCCTTTAAAATATAAGTCTAAGGCCCTATTTAAATCACAGAATATGCGTCGGCACTTCCATCTTTATCTGAATTTGACAGACTACTGTCACTTACACAAAACGAATACTTCTTATATTTAGATGCTTATATTATTGTAATTCTGGATAATGTTCTCGGTTTCTGTATCTGCATTTGTATCTGTATCTGAGTGAATGCTCGCAGTTATTTTCGGCTCTTCGCGACTATCGATTTTGTTTCTCTTGCTGGTCGGTCTGGTCTGGTCTCATCGCATTTTGTTTGCAAAACGAAACAACAAAAAAAAAAAAAAATAAATGTGCAGCCTGGCTGAGAAATGCGTTTATTGCTGTTTTCAACAGTCGACTTCGCCGTGTCGGCTGTGCATATTTATTTGGCTTTCACACAAAAACCCAGAGAAGGGGAAGAAAAATATAAATAAAGAGTGCAATGCAACGCTAAATGGTTTTACTTTGCTGTGTGTACTTGGCAAAAAGCAGCCGCTAGCTAAGCTTCAATAAATTTAAGAAGATTAATTGTTACAAAGAGGATTATCCAGAAGCAATAAAGCTGTCTGAGGTGTTGAAAGCTGATGGGTAAGCTTCAATGGATTACAAATACTTTAAAGGAAATTATAGAACAGTAAAGATTGTATAAGAATAAGAAAGCAAAATAATTTCAGTAAAAATAAACAAATCCGTTTACACATTGTATTTACCATTTGTTTACTAAACAAAAAATAATAAACGCACTTGCATGTTATACTTTACAATCATTTTTATCTTAAAAGCTCGCCATAATTCATGTTAATATAATCTTCTAGTTCAAACAAATTACCAATTTTATTTACATATTCCTCGAACTATGCTTAAAATATTCCCAGCTTTCTCGTAATTATTCACCTTTAACCACAATTTTCTTGCAACTTTTGACGCTTTCATAAAGTTACCTGAAGCCAGCGAATTTTCCATACATCGCGAGCTTAGGAAAAGTTGCAAGTTGAACGCCACGGGGTAAAGTTCTTAATGTTAAACTAAGTCACGTGACTTGCATTCACAGCACACAAATTTATATATAAACCGAGAATTGTTGCATTTTCCCCCCATTTTCCCCTTATAGTTAAGAAACTTTGTTGTCATTGTTATTGTTATTGGATTTAGCCACGCCCCCCAACCTTTACCTCCGCCCGCCGCATAAGTTAAGCTGTCGTGTCTTCCGTCGCCTGTCTTTGGAATTGTCATCACTCCTTTTGCCCCTCGGCTTCCCTATTTAAAGCCATTTCTCCTCTCCACTTCAGTGTTGGTGCAAACATTTCCGGCGCCTTCGTCCGGCAATTGTCTGTCCGTCAGCTTGTCCGCTTGTCCGGCAATTGTCTCGCCTGTCCGTTTGTTAGGTCCCCAGTGTACAATAAGTCAATCCGTTTTGGCCTAGGCGTCGAGACTGGCCTGTCGTTGTCTCTGTCATCGGTGTGTAAATCTTTCTTACATAATTCAAGTTTGCTTTGGCATTAGGTCGGTCTTCTGGTGAATTTATGGAGTGGAATACCTTAAGCTAACAGAGATAACAGTGTCATCGTGCTTTGGGGAGAACTAGTAAATTAAATGATTAACAACTTGTCTTAAGTAAAAGGACAAATTGGGAAGATGTTGCAGGTAAAGTTATTGTGCATTTGCCAGAGAAAATGCATAAATAATATATGAAAGTGCACTCAGACTTTTCATTTGTGCCTATGAGCAAATGAACGTTCCGATTTTTGCTATATTTGTTATATTATCGAACATATTAACATAAGGTTACATTTACCCCACTCTCGAAGTTAGCATGTGTATATATTTGCCATAAATGGATTCCGTTGATTAATGCAAAATTGCAAATGTAACATTGGAAAACAAACAATTGAAATGTTCACGAGGACCCTCAGATCCAATCGAGAACAGCCCCCCAAGGTGTCAACTCATAATGGTTTCAATGGTTACAATTTAAACGGATTCAAATTGGATTACCATTTACCATTTGTGAATAAATAAATGTTTATGTACGAATGACAGCCATGCCCTTATCGGGCGTCGACTCTCGACTGTCATCTGCCGTCTGACAACGCCACGCCCCTGAAATTGGCTAAAAGCCAATTCGGGCCACATATATAGACCCTAATCAGTCAGCGAGTTCGCTTCACTTCAGGCAGACGCAATGCAATCAAGCGTGAAATAGATCGGGGGAAAAAATATGTGAAAATAGGGGAAATTCGGGGAGGGAAGCGGTCAAAGGTGGGGGCACTATGCTCGTCGGTCAAAGGCAAAAAAAAAACATCACATCGCATATATAATTGAAACCGGAAAATATTTATTTTCATGTAAATTCCCTCGAAAAAAAGCGAAAGAGAAACGATGAACGACCGGTCGGTAGGGGCAGATAGCATAAAATCTCATTCTCCCTCGAGGAGAAATGGAACAGAACCCTCTTCTGGTTCGTTTCTGGTTCTGAATCTGCTCACTTTACAGTTTACAGTTCTGTGGGGTTAAGCTACGTGAAATGCATACAAAAAACAATTGTCAGAGTGGAAAAAACAAACCCAATGAATGAATGAAATGAAAGAAAAAGCTAAAAAATCAACTGCAGTCAGCAGAGACTAGAAACATGGACGGAGACGACGAGGGCAGAGCCACACAGAAGGGGGAAAGGTAACCGCAAAAACGCTTTTATCTATAGAACTCAGGCCCCACAATCGGCAAAATAGCGACAGAGGCAAAACCAAAGCAACGCTGCCTGCTACTCTGGGATTTAGATCGGGAGGCTACACAGAAACCAAATAAAATGCAACATAATAAGACCTTTAGAGTAAATAATTATATATTGGGAACAGATGTACAATTGCGTGTGCTAGCAGAGGCCGTGCAGGGAAATTAGCTGACTCTGCTCGACCTACGAAATCGCAACGATAACAGCAAATGCACCTCAACAGGGAGTTTTCCAAGAAGTGCCTTTAGAATTGTTGTGAACCAAATATATACCCTAAATATTGTTTTATTTTCTCTTAGTGTATATTTTTTAGTGCCATTATCTAATAGCAGCAGTAACAAGAAGAGCATGAATGAAACGTGTCTGCCTTATCTCCCAGTCAGTGTGAGCGTGCAAAGGGAAGTAAATGCAGCTATTTAAATTATTTAAAATAACTTTTATGGCCCTCCCGCTCTTTATTAGTGCTATATGTTGATTATTTTTATTATTCTAGTGTCATTAAGTGCTCTACTCAATTAAGTAATTAATGGTCTGTGTGAGAACATTATATCGATATGATCAATTACACCATCAACTATTTATTATGTCCTAAGTATTTCCATTAAATAAAATGTATTTAAATTATCAGCAACAGTAATATATACATATATTTTAGATCTGTTATCGGTATTTATAAAGCAGCTTAAAGCTGATTGATTTGCGCTTGTTGTCTACTTGCTAGTTTATCAAATTGGTTATGTTTTTCTATACATTGCCAGGTAAATTATGGCAAACATTTGCGAAACAATTATTATAGACCTCAAGAGCAAGTGGAATTGCAGCGTTTGAAAGCAATTAACAAATAACAAGAGCAATAGCAATTAGATGTAAACTCAATCATTAACCGGTCGGCTCTGAAGACAGTCTAAGCGGTATGAACTTCTAGCTGTCGCCATCGTCTCTACAATTGCCACGAAGCAATCAATCATAATTCCTCTCTCCATTAAAGATAGCACAATTGCGCTAGTGTGTGTGGTATATCTAAGCTTAACCCTTGAGCTCTTAGCACAATTGTGCTGGTGTGTGTGGTATATCTAAGCTTAACCCTTTCTTGTGAATCTGGCAGATTCAGTAAATAGATGAAATTAAATCTTCTTAAATGTGAAATATTGGGTAATTTAATAAATCTTTTTTCATAATTTTCTCCAAGATGTCTTAATTTTTGTTGAAATCAAACTATGAAATAATAAAATTACAATATGCTTGATTTAATGTTGAGAACTCAGACCTTAGAATAAAATTTATTAAATGAATAGATTGGTTTAAACCGTATTCCTTGATACCAAATATTAACGTATAATGTTTTGATATTCTATGATCGGTTGCTCGTGTGACGCTAACCATAAAAAAGCTCTGGGAGCATGAAGAACCACTAAGTGCCCATGCCGGCTCCATATTATAGATAATTTATACTAATTTACTACTTTTTTACTCCATTGAAGTATCTGAGCAATGACCTAGGTTTCCTGCTATTTAATTAATTTACATTTTAAGACATGGTTAAAATTTGTTATTCCAGATATTCTCTTCCCATTTTAACACCTTTATCCACCAGTTATGAGGGACAGGTGACAGGACAAGGGTTAAGGATCTCTTTGTGTCATTTACCATTTCCTGCGTGAGTGCAACATCCTCGGCGGTGCGAGGGTCCAACATAAAGTCGTCGTAAAGTAATTTCATCATTGGACAGGCTGTGCGAGCGAGAGGGGCAGATCGCCAAGAACACACGGATCCAGTGCGCGACAGAGAGAGAGGTAACAAGATAAAGCGAGAGCGAGCGAGCGCGACAGAAAGGGACAGGGCGAGCGAAACACGTTACACTGGCTTTTATTTCTTTTCCTTTTTTACTTTTTTTAGCCGCCTCGCGATTCTTCTTCTTTCTTTCTTTCGTGGGGACAAGACCACGTTTATATACACGATATATATCTTTTTCCGTATATATAGATTAATGATTTATTCACAAAACTCAATATATTGATTTGGAATTCTCGATTTCTCAGCTGCGCTTTTCGCACGCACAAACCAATTTACATACACCAACTATATACAACTATGTACAAACACAACACACACACACAACAAGTACACTAAACCATTTTGTTTAGTAAATTTTTCACTTGTCCGTGGTTTTTTACTTTGTCGTTTTGTTCCCTTTTTTGTTTCTTCTTTATGCTGTTTTTTTTTTTTTTTTTTTTGCGGCAAGAAACAAAAAACGTGCTTAACGATCGACACACGAATTGGCGGCGGGGGCTCCTCCTCTCATTTGTTTAAATCCCATGCAGACGAGTCAACTGTTGCGGCCAAACTGAAAATTCTACGCTCCCCAGCGGCGGAATAATGTTCGCGAAAAAAAAATAATACAAGTGAGAGCGGCAGAGCGAGGGAGAGAGAGCTAGCTAGACGGCGACGAAGGTGAGCGCGGGAGTGAGAAGGGCGCGAGCGAGCAGCTGTTGACTGACAATAACATAATCAGCAACAATTTATGCTGCGAAAGGGGGAGAGAAGGCGCTCCCTCTCTCTCCCTCTCAGCCGCTCACACGTGTGAGCTTAGCATTCTATCTGTCCTTCTCTGTTTGTGTTTGCTAAGCCGCATTTGGCATAGTTTTTATACCCGGTACTCATAGGGTACAAGGGTATTATAATTTAGTGGCAACCGAAATTGTGTGTAACCATCTGTCCGTCCGTAAGAGACAAGAGATCTCAGAGTTGGGTTCGAGACCAATTATTTTTAGTAATATTTTACAAGATTTTTGAATGCTTAGCTTTATCGATCGGAGAATCGTTTCGGAAACCGTTGAGAAACGTCGGTTTCGTTACTGGGTATTTTACAGTCGAGCATATTCGTCTAAGGCTTTCTTACTTGTTCTGTTTTTACGTAATGCGAGAGAGCAATACGTTGAAAAGAGAGCCGAGCTTACAAGGCGCGTTGGTGTTGTTGGTGTTGTGTGGGCAGTCAAGCTCGCTCTTAGTCTCTCTCGCCCTCTCAGGCTTAGAGCGCGCGCGTGTGTGTGAGCGCAGACTAAGTGATCATGATTTGCAAACACAAGCTCAAGCAGCTGTTTGATTACAATGCGAAGAGCAGGGGCTGTAGGTCGGGTATTGGCGACACTTAAATGGCCTACCTTTAAATATACAGGAATGCCACGCAAAATGAACTTGATTTCCGAGTTCAGATCCCGAAATATACTGACTGGAAAAACTATCATGTCTAAATATTTATTACTCATACGCACTGTTGCCATTTATCAAAGCCAAATAAAAGATATATTATTTGCTTGTTATAATTTTTGTGCTATTAGCCCGAAGTACACATTTTAACCAGCCTAAGAAATGGGGTAGATTTTCTTTAATTTGATTTGGTTACCTCCAGCTCCAGTATAATCCGAAAAACAGAAGCACAACTTTTTTTGATAAGCATAGTTTTCATACAGCTTAACCAAATAAATAGGGTCCATCCCTAATTTGCCCGACTTAACCTCCAAGTAATCAAATTGCTCGCGACAGTTGCTGGCAATTAAAATCGTTTGGAGAGTCAAGTCAAACAGTAATACGAAATTAAATTGTCAAACAATTTGCCGCTGCATTTGAAATGCTTTATTTAATTAATGCGAAATGAGTGTGAGCATAGTGAGCTCTACCGAGAGAGATGGAGAACTCGAGAGAGATAGAGAGCGGGAAGACTGAGCGTGACGCATAGAGCAGCTGCTGCCATCTCAGCTGACCACCCGGTTTCTGTTGAGATAATCGAGGAAAACGTGCCAGAAGACAGATAAATGTGGCAACAATAAAAAACGCAACCACCCCGCCAAGTGAGAAGTGGAGACCAAAAGGCGAGATAAGGAGAAAGAGAGCGCGGGCGCGAGTGAGAAAGAAAATAAACCAGGTCTATAGCCGGCAATGCAAATCAATCAAAGCCGATGGAAGTTAATGTTGCATTCGCCACACGCAACAACAAATACCACAGTTAAGCTTCCCCAAGCCTAGTTTTTAGCGAATCTAAAGAAATCTCGCCTCCATAACTATAAGTTATGTGTTTGCTAATGGAAATTACTTCCATAAATCTAATTTTCGAAATACAGTGAGCGCCCTGATCAGTTTTATTTTTTTTGAAAGGATTGGATAATTTAAAGTGAACGTTAACCTTAACCGGAAGTTCAGATAGTGGACCGAATTTAGTTTCAATTTTTAACAATACTTCCGTTAAAAATTGTAAATATTCTGTATATATTCTTGTAAATATTCTGTATATATTCTTGTAAATATTCTCTATATAAGTCCGTTTAAGGAATCTCCCCTGTAGTCTGAGAGAAGAACAAACACACACATTTTCCATCATTATCATCAAAGCAGAGCGCGTCTTGGATGTTGGAAAATGGCAAACATTTCAGCTAATTGGCAAGCATAGCAAGAGGGAGCGAGGAGGAGATCACGAGAAAGCGAGACAGCGAGATGGCCGAGCGGCATTTGTTCAATTAGAACGTAAACGTTTATGAGAATGGGGCTGGCCGAGGGGGTAACGGTACGAAAAGTGGGGAATAAAAACGAAGTTGGCGTGAAAAAAGACAATGAGAAATTGCAAGCTCGGAAAATGCACACAAACATAAAAAGAAACAGAAAAAGAAAGAAAACCACAGAGTTATTGCAAAGAAAGATTTTAAACTGCAATAAAAATTTGTATCGATCGGATTAGGAATATTTTTTGCAGCCATTATCATAAGTTTCCTATTTCGAATTTTATAATAGAGTCCCTAAACAATTAGAATATAAAAGTATCTATGTATCTTTATGGGTATTCTAAGTGAGATATACTACAACCTAAAAGAATTTGGATCTACACATTCAAGAAGATTTAGCACACTCATCTAATTATTAATTTACATGGGAAGTAACGAATTGTAGACCTTTTTATGCTTTTTAAATGAATTGCTGGACTAAAAAAATGTCCAACAAGAAAAAGAGGACAACAACAAGAACCAACAATGCACGAAAAGCTTCTTAACAGAGATGTTCCAATTAGGAAGCCCATTATCCAACCAGAAAACGCAAGCGAAACGAGGGAAAAAAGCTGCGCTCAAAATCAGATGCCTCACACTGAGACAAATTTACACACAAATACACACACAGACCCTCAAATCATTACGCGCAGGAAAGCCAACACACGAAAAAAAGATACAGGGCGCGGGAGGGAAAATGGGTGGGTTGGATGAGGATGGGAATTGGCGGAGGATGAGTAAGCACAGCAGAAAGACAACATGAAAGAATCGCAAGTAATAAGAACACCGCACAGAAGACACAAAACGTAGAAGAAGTAGGGAAACAGAGGAGGAAGCCGAATGCGCCACATGCAGGGCAACAACAAAAACAACAAAGTAACGCAAGTGAAACAATAAGCAAAGCCAGCACAAAAACAAAAAAGCACCGAGGCAAGCAGAAGAATCATCGTCGCACCTCTCTTTCTTTCCCCCCACTCTACTGCTCCCCTTTCCAATCTATTCCATTCCATGCCATTCCGTTCCGTTCCGCCCGGCTGTTAAGCGCAAATCAATGACCTACGACATCAACAAGAGCGCGTCAAGCACACGCAGCCCCCCTTTTCAGTGCAAGCGAGAGCGGGGACACAGAGGAGAACGGCGAGATATAGTTCTCGAAGCTAGATGGGGCAAAAGAAAATGAGAGGTGCAAGCGGGAGAGGGACAGCACGTGGCAAGTGCGGGGGCGGCAGAGAGAACGAGGAATCATAATCATGGAGTTTGGCGAATTGCTGCAGTTGCCGTTGCTGTGATTCCTCACCGGCCACAAAACAAGTGTAACTACAGAGAAGACTCCTCTTAGTGGAATTATTTATGATAACATTTTCTAGACTTGCTTCAAATCCTGGTTAAATATTTTCAGAATACATATACAGAAATAATAACACTTTTTTGCGCACAAACTGGGCTGTTATGCGCTAAAGGGAGTCAAGGATTTTCTGTCAAATGTTCTTACTCTAAACCTTGAATTTTTACTACATTTTAGAGTAAGTTACCACCATACTACCTAAGCGATTGCATACTGTGTTTGGCACAAGCCCAGTGAGTTTGAAAAAATAAAAAACTAGAGTAACAGCGCCAGACGCTAAGAGGTGGAGACGAATAAGAGAAATATGAGAAAAGCAAGAGGACAACAACATTAACTTTGCTGAAGCTCTCTTTTGGCACGACTTCAGCTTTCCATTCTTCCTCCTTTTTACTTCATGGCGAAACGTCACGGAGGAGCAGAGGACGAAGTTACTTTTTGTTGTCGTCCTGCTTGGGGGTCCTTCTGTTCCGTTTCTTCTGCTTCTTGTGCCTCCTGCCGCTCGCATAAATGCAATAAATATTCTCTTCCTCTTATTCGCCGACTGCCTGCCTTTGGTAGTATTTCGTTTTCAAAGAGAGAAGACTGCACAGTGTATGCACAAAAGGAAGTTGTGGCAAAGAAATAAATATACAAAAAAATAAAAAAAAACAAGTGAGAAAGCTACAGTCGAGTGTGACCGACTGTGATATACCCGGTAACCAAGGTATTGTTGGTGAAATTAAAAAGCACACAGACATGGAAAAAACAAAATTTTGAGAAATGAAGACAAATGTTGCTAAAAACATGTTGAGCAACGTTTAGCAGCTGTACGCAGCTGCATTACGAATTAATACTGCGCCCGAAAGCACGCAACACTTTTTTTTTGACTACTGCCTTTGGGGCTCAGAAGAAGAAACATACACAGAAACTTAATTGTTTAATAACTTCCATGTTTATCATCCGATTTTACTTAAAATTTCAGAAAACGTCCGCATATGCCTACTTATTTATTTTATCTATTTACTTTAAGCCAAAAATTATGACTATAGGTTATATAAAGTTTTTAAAGATTTTTGGGGGCGAAAGTGGGCGCGGCCAAATTTTAAAACAAACTTGATCTGCGTGCAATAGATTCCAATGCTGTCATCAAATTTGGTAACTCTAGCTCTTATAGTCTCTGAGATCTGTTGTTTTACGCGGACGAACAGACGGACACATCTAAATCGACTCGGCTGGTGATGCTGATCAAGAATATATATACTACTTTAAGGGGTCGGAGATGCCTCTTCTGCCTGCCTTATACATTCTCGATTGGCACTAACTTATAATACCCTTGTAACCTATGGGTACCGGGTATAAAAAGGTGACACGAGAGGCAAAAAGTTATTTTACAAACTAAGTTGAGAATTTAATATCCGTTCTTTTAAGGGAATAATAATAATAACATATTTTACGAAAGCTACAAAATCCAGTCTGTAGAATTGAATTAATAATTTATAACTGACCTTATAAAACAGTTTTTTAAGTATTTAATTGAAAAAAACCGAAAGAATTAGTATTAGAAACTAGTTTGCTTAGAAACGGACAGACGTATAGACTGACATGGCTAGATCGACCCGTTTGGTGATGCTAATAAGGAATACTTGTGCTTTATGAGGCCGGAGATGCTTCCCTCAGTGCGTTGTAAGCTTTTGACTAAAATTACAATATAAAAAATACCTAAGAAAGGGTATTTGGAGTTCAACTGGACAAGAAACATTTTGTATCGACAATTTGCTTGATAAAAGCTTAATCGATTGTGAGCCAACAGCCCGACACTTGTATGTGTTGGCGAAGGAAGTGAAAAGGAAATTGCAGGGCAATGCGACAGCAAAGGAATCACCTGGATGGGAATCACCTGGAGGCAGGAACGAGACGGGACTAAAAGGTGAGCGTAAGGACAGACGACGGGTGAAATTCTTTAATTAAAATCGCTTTTCCCTTAAACAATTGTGACATAACAAGAGAACTACTTCTACTTCCCCGTCAGCATCATCATCATCATAAGCTCATTAGGTCCTGGTCGCAGTATTAGTATTAAATTCTTTCACTTGTTAAATTCCGACAAGTTGTTGTTTCTGGCTAAGATACCAGTAGCAGTAGTCGTCGTCGAGTTCTCAAGCCATCAGATTGGCGGACAGACAGGTGAGTGCTGGTGGTAGTCAGGTGTGCGTGTGTGCAGTGGCCTGGTGTGTTTCCGAGGCATGTGCAATGTTCTGGCTTTATAAGGTTGAAAAATTGCAACCGGAATGGGATCTATCCATGTATCTCATCAACCCCGCCCCGTTCATCTCCTTGCCTATATATTTCCACATTTATCTCCATTAGCAGCGGGGCAAAGACATG
>JABJVT010000088.1:0-25000 GCA_014170255.2 Drosophila triauraria
TGAGTCGCATACTTAATTGATTTTTACCATTTCGGGTGAAATGATATGTAATTTGGCAAACTATTTATATGCACAAAAGTATAAATATATGTAAAAAGCGGTCTGGAAATACGCACACACACACACACAAACAGGCGGCCGCCGAAGTGGAAAAGGAAACCCGATGATGACAATGTAAAACGAGGCAGAAGGAACGGAGGAGCACACGGGCAAAAATTAATACGAAAAAACGTCTCGTCGGGGAAAAAACTCTTTTTTGTATTTCTCGGCATTCGGTTTTTGGTTGTTTGGCGGAGCACTTACACATGCACTTAAAAAAGCATTCCCGATGCGCTTGGGTTTCCTTTGATGGTGTGTGCTTTCGTATTTAATTTAGATTATTTAAATTACAATTATTTACACAGGATGATGAAGAAGAAGTCGGCTAGAATTCTTCAACGTCGCCGCCGTCCGTCGCAGAACGATAATAAAAGCGAAAATGCAAAGACACACTGGCCAAATACAAATACAACGACCGAGCGGCGAGCGAGCCAGAGAGAGAGAGTAGAGAGAATAAGAACGAACAGTGTTGGGCAACGGGCGATATCAACACGGGCATGCGCCGGGCAAACGAGAGAGAGAGGGAGAGACAGAGAGAGCAACAAGAGAGTTACTTTTTAATGGAAATTAATGTTTAGAACTTTGCAAAGAGAGCCAGAGACCGCCCGCTCTCGCAAATACAAATAAATTTATTTCACTTTTATTAACATGCGCGCATAATATTTATATAAATTGATTACACATTTCTTCCTTTTCTGTTTGCTGTTTTTTTTTTATCAATCCTTCACCATTTTTATTCACTTTGGCGAATTAATTACACTGTGTCAGCTCAAATTGTTTATATATTATTTATCAATCGATTTTAGGGGCATGCCAAATTTGATTAGACGCCAGACGCACACTCATGCACACACACACACACTCGCGCATACATACACACAGTTGTGTTTGTTTTGTTTTTGTTTGCGGCTTTTTTTTTATCAACTTCTGCTTTTTGCTGGGCTAAGAAGAGGAAGCAGTGGCAGCAGCAGAAACCGCAGAACACTCCGATTTTCGTGCAAGCGGAAATTGAAAAACACCTTCGCCAGCATATCAGGGACATATATTTGATTTACGGATACGTAATATTCACATTTTTGTTGCTTTTTGCACACACACCTTAGCTTATTTGAAAAATTTACATATTACAAGCACGCCGTTCTATGTCTGCTGCTTCTTCCGCGCGAAGAATAATATATAAGAAATACTGAAAACATGAAGAGAGAGGGTGGGGAAATTCGATGAAATTGGTGTATAACTTGAATGAAAAGGGGGTGGAAAACTGTGCTGGACAAGGGTGGGAAACTGTGCTGGATAAAAACGTAATCAAACAACGTAAAGTGATCGGAAACCTAAATTCATGACTTAAAGTGATAAAAAATGTTATTTTTTGAGGTAGGTACGAAAATGGGAAAACATTTTTAGCAAATCGAAGGAAACTTTGGTGTACAATATATATTCATAAGACGTTAAGTGATCAGTAACGTAATCTTCTGACGTAAGGAAATATTCTGACGCCACAACCAGTGCTGCCATATTATTTTTGGAAGATGCCTGAAGTGCTGCCACCTGTGTGTGGATGCTAGTAACTTTAAGCATGGCGCTTAATTTAAAAAATGTTTTATGATCCAATTCTGGGATGTGTAGATCAATAGAAACACACTTACTGCAATGTATATTCTAGACTTTATCCCCAATAAAAATAGATTAGAGAATATAAACAATTCCCTTAAGATAAGCACTAAGACATCTTTTTTTTGCTTAAGAACTTACAGCCCGAGTAAAACAACGCATTTTAGTCTAATGTTTATTTAAATTTGCAGAGGATCGAATAGTTTCAATCAAATTAAATTACACTCATTGTTACGATGAAACACATTTATAATTCCGGTTTTCTTAGGAAATACGGGGAAAAATGATATATAAATTCCTTGGATCCTTCCCCGAAACAAAACTTATACATGTATATGTAATGTTATTTATTTGAAGTTGGTAAGTTAAACGTAAAAATTTCCGTATTACACGACTTGTATGTCTTCCTTTGCAATTGAATCAGAATATGTACGTTATCTTTAGTTGTTGTTTGATTCAGGAATGGGGAAAGGAGTCGGCAGGAATTCGGGGGGGCAGGTCCTGTCCTGTATTTTCATATTTTGTGGTCTCGTGTGTTGTGTTTGTGTGTGCTTCTTACTTGTAGAAAATGGTTTATGTTTTCGTTTGTTTTCTTCAAATCTTTTGTTTTTCGATTTTTGTTTTATTGGAAATGTGTAATTAGTTTTTAGGCGGCACCCGATTCGCCATCCTGATAGGCATCCGAAACATATTCGACGGAATCGTTGGCTTCGTTTTCGCCTTCGGAGGAGTTCCACTTGAGGCCCCCTGTCTTGGGAGAGCCCTCCTTGTCGACCTTCTTGTTGTTGGTCTCCGCCTGGTCGGCTGAGTCCTCCTCATCGTCATCATCATTGCTGGCCACCTTCGGGGGTCGACCGCGCTTCGGTATACCGTCGTTGGGCGTTTTGCCTAAAGAGGGACGTCCGCGCTTTTTCGGTGTCACTGCCGTCTTCTCGGGCGAGCTATGCTTCTGCTCCCCCTGCGATTCCTCTTCATCATCGACATCTTCGCCGTTGTCCTCGGCGCTCGCTGCTGCCTTCTCGGAATTGGCATTGGCATTGGCCTTTGGTCGGCCACGTGGGCGGCCGGTGGGCACATAGGCGCTGAAACCACCACCACTGCCGCCTTTGTTCAGAGCCGGACGTCCGCGCTTCTTCGGTGGCGGATCTCCTTCGCCGTTCCACTCGGCAACCGCTTGCTTCTTCGGCCTGCCCGCGCCGCGTCCAGTGCGCGCAATGTTTAGGCTGACAGCTCCGGTTGATGGCCGGCCCACCGGGCGAGCATCCTCATCGTCGTCGTCATCATCGTTGTCGACATCTGTGGCAAAACAAACGGGGGATAAAGGTTGATTAGTAACCAATATCTTTGTTGATAACTGATGCTAATATCATCAAAATAAATGGCTATATATATATTTTCCGAATCTGGTAAAGTTTAAAAACTAAGTGAAATGAAAAGTTAAATGTATTATTCTCTAAAGACTGACTGAAAACCGTATATTATTAGCCCTATAAAGAGTATATACCAATTTTTAATGGTTCTAGGATGCCTTTAGATACTCTTTTAGTCAAAAATGAATTTATTTCCCATTGTTAACGCTGCTACCTATTTAATTTAAAGTATTTGCATTAACTGTCTTTACTTGTATGACGAAATGTATGTATCCTTAAAATTGCGCCGCAAAGTGGTGCCGCTGATGTTTAGCTGCAAGGCTCGATGGCGTTAGATCCCTAAAATCGTCACTATTTCGGCGCATTCTTTAAGGGTGAAACGGACCTTCGTGGGAAATTTCCGTTTGGTTTGACCTTTTCGAAATTATAAAATGCCAAAGGAATCTTTGTAAAATATTATGAACCATGTGTTTGTCTCTAAATATCTTATTTATGATTGGAAACCGTTGCAACTCGATTTCTACCTACCACGAAGTAAGGGTTTCTGGCAAATCTCAGCCAGGTAGCGCTAAAATTTGTGTAAAAACAAACAAAGACGGAAAGGGAGACGGCTTAGGTAATTTCTACGTACAGCACGTGATAAACTGTACAAGATTGTTGTTTTGCAAACAGATAAAATTATGTTATTGAAAAAAAATAATTCATAAAATACACTTTGAAATTATTGACTTCTCTATAAATAGTAAAAAAAAAAAAAGATTAAACAATTTTGCAATAATATTGCAATAATCGCCATAAATTTACTTGATAAATTGCACTTAAAAAAAATTACATTTTTACGGCTGCTATTAAAACACAATAAAAAGAATATATAATTTTAAAGCAAAACTAAAAAGTTAAAATTAAAATTTTTTTTTTTTTTGTATGGCAACACTTACAAACTGAAATTAGTAATTATTTTCTTAAGTCAAATAAATCGCGATAAATTTAAGTAATAAAGTGCACTTAATAAAAAAAGGCATTTTTATACAAAAGAAAAAAAAAGGATATGGTTAAAGCAACGCTAAGTAAAAATTTAAAAACAGCAGATTTTTTTTTGGTAATCTGAATTTTAAAATTTTTAGTTCTTTTCTCAAACTGTACATTGGTCATCTTACGCACATAAACATGGTTTTCATTTTTAACTCACTTTAATTTTTCATTATTTGGTATTAAAACTTTTTTTAAATATTTCCACAAGAAAATAAAAAAAAAAAAATGAATGCAAGAAGAGCATGAATGTACCTACAAGACATGTTTGTGCATATTTGATGTACAGTTTTCGTAAAAGACGAAAGATGCCGTAAAGAGACGCCGGGAACTACTTAAGGGCTACTTTTTTTTAATACTACTGTATTTTTTGGATTTTGTAAGGGTTATTTATCAATAAGTACTTGCCTTCCTCACTGTCGCTCGGCTGATGCTTCTTGGGACGACCGGCCTTGCGCTTTTTGGCGGACGACGGCGTCTTTGCGCCGTCACTGGTAGCGGCTCCGGTGCTGCTGCCCCTGGGCCGTCCTCGGCCCTTTGCCGGCGATGGCGAGACGGCGGCCTCTTCGCCGGATTCCTCACGTTCGCTGCCCTCAGCGTCCTCATCGTGGTTCTTGGGGCTCTTGGGCGTCTTGGGAGGACGTCCACGCTGGCCAGTGCCACCGCTTGCGCTCTTTGAGGGGCGACCGCGTTTTTTGGCGCCACCGGCAGCCGCCGGTGATGCGCCGCCGCCGCCTCCTGCCTTTGGGGGGCGGCCGCGCTTCTTAACTGCAACTTCCTCCATAGCTGACTGCAGGCCGAGATTTAATAAGCAAGAATAAAGAAAATCCTTGTTCTTTCTGCGCCTTTTTTAGCGGCGTTCCTTCGTACACACGCACACAAACAAAAACTCTCAAACCGACGCTAACTGAATCGCGCTCTCGCTCGCGCACACACACACACGCAGATACAGACAAACGGCCTTTTCGCTTGCTATTTTTTTTGTTGGTTGCCGAAAATTGAACTGGAAAATACAAGAAAATAACAATGTTTTTGTGTTAATTAATTGCACGAAAATATTGAGAAAAATGTGGGAAAAATTTTCACAATTTTCTGCGGGCTGAAAAAACTCTACTTGCCTGGTCAATTTTCTTTAAGAAATAAAATAAGCGTAAATGTGCTCTCACAGTACAGTTTTTGCGCAAAGTATGCCCGTATGCCGGCTTCGCTCCCTCTTTCTTGGAACAGTGTGACCGCCGGCCGATAAGATATTAACGCGTTATAACTTGTTTTTAAAACGGAAATTAATTTGTTTTTAGTTAAATTTGAGTATTTTAAGAACTGTTTTGTTTGGGAATTATGAATTTTCGGCGTTTTAATTTTTTCAGCTCTATTGAGTTGTATATTTTCGTAGCAGGGATAGCCAATATTACAGAATATTGATTCGATAACGATAGTTAAACCCCGTTTTGAAAACAAACTGCTGTTTTTCTTCTTTTATGTATACAGAACGTTACTTTTTGAATCGAAAAAAAAATGAAAAATTTTAACCGAATTGCATAACTTTAAAAACGGAAAAACGCAAAAACGAAAACTGTTAATATTTTACAACAATAAAAATTACTGTGAACAAGTTTTTACAGATATTCCAACTCAATGACACGACAAGCTTATTTTAGTGAAGTTTTAAACTACATCAAACACACGTCAGGGTTGCTATGATAATATTTAAAATGATCCTCAAATCAGATCAGTTATAATGCCATTTGCTTCCTATATCTAAAACAAATTCAACATATAGTAAGTTGATTGAAAATGCGTTAAGGGAATATCCTAATATAGGAATAAGCCAAGAGAAGAAGTCATTACAGACCCTTTAAAGCACAAAAAGTATATATTCTTGTTCAGCATAATGAGGAAAGGAGCGATTAAACATTAAAAAACCCTTAGTTTTTAGCCCTATCTTTCTTCCGACTTAAGTAAAATCTACTTCTCCAATGCTAGTTACACATATTGCAGTTTATTTAGGCTAATCACAGTTGAATAATTAAATACTATAGTAATAGCGGGTCGCTCACTTCCATAGCTTGATGACACCGTCGCGCGATGCCGATGCTATGTAGATCTGTCCCTTGTCCTTGCACATCAGCAGATCCGTGATGGCATCGTGGTGGCTGGCCGTGGGCATGTCCGGACCGGAGCGGGGATTCTCCTCCGTCGAAGCGCGCAATTGCTGTGAATCGGCCGTGTTGCTCATGGAAATGATTTGCTCCTCGATCACCTGGCTGCCATCGATTAAGCGGGCGCTGAGAATAAATTAAATAATAAATAAACGTACCAACTTAATAAATCTGTTCTTATTTACCTGTAATTGAAGGCCACATCCGCCAGGTTGTCGTTGGCAGCTGGCACTTTGAGCGAGGAGTTCTTCGGATTGGCGATATCCCAGTATCGGATGCGCTGGTCAGAGCTGCCTGTTAGTATAAATGGCGAGCCATCGACCACGCCACTTAGGATGCCGCAGGTGGTGGCCGGATCGCTGGGACTGGCGCTGGATAGAGCCGCCGCCGGACTGGCCCACAGCACCGTCTGCCGCTGGCCCGTCTCGATGTTCCACACGGACACCTCGTTGTTGGACTGCGAAGCCGAAATGAGATACGATGGCTCCGTGGGATGGCAGGCCACCTTGCGGATCCACGAGTCAGCGGGATGTTTAATCTCGGCAATGGGCAGCCGGAAGCGTAGATCCCAGCATATGTGCTTGCCCCCGCTGGTTCCAGTGGCCAGCCACGAGCCCGTGGGATCCGCACAGATGGTGGTGATCACTCCATGCCGCAGCTCATTCTGCAACCGCCACGCGCTATGCTGCATGCGTGTGTCCCAGGCCACGATGCCGCCGTACAGCGTGGCGTACACGATGACGCTCTGCGTGGCCTGATCGTAGGCATGCATGTCCACCACGGGTCCGTCATTGTGATCGCTGCGAGGAGAGGAATTCGAATTAATATGGTTCCTAAAGGATTGCGTACAAGCTTACTTCTGATCCAGCGCCTGCTGTAGCGTCATCTTGGCGGAGTTGCGATCGATCCGCATCATCAGCATGCTGCCATCCTTGCCGCCCACCGCCAGCGACTGCCCGCTGTCGCAGGCGGCCAGGGCATAGATGGGCGTATTGGCCGAGTAAACCTGCCTGGACTTATTCACACCCTGGTTCCCGTTCAGCTTGCCGCAGTCCCACAACCGCACCGTGCCGTCGATGCTGCCGCTGGCGAAGAGCGATCCGTGCGGCCGCAACGAGGCCAACCTGATCACCGACTCCGAATGCTCGTGAAGATGCGCCACCAGAGTGCCGTTCATCCGCCAGGCGGGGGGATAAGGCGTGACCAGCTTGTCGTAGCTGCAGCGCTGCGAAATGGCCAGCACATTGTAGCGACTCTTGATCTTGGCCGTCAGCGACTCGAGATCCTTGCGGCACTCGGATGAGCGCTCCAGCCAGCAGTTACGCTCGGGCATGGTGTATTCGCCCAGCGAAGTGGCCGCACTTACGGTGGCCGTGGGCACACCCAGAACTATGGCCGCGGAGGCAGGACTACCAGCTAATCCGCCGGCACCCAAAGGAGTGATGGCTGCATCTGAGGCGGGCGAGACCAGTGCGGGTCCCTCGCTGGAGCCTGCAAGGATATGGAGATGGGTTAATTATATTTAAGGGTAGCGTAGCGGTTAGAGTTAGGAAGATATGTACCAATAAATCTAAAACATTTCCCTAAAAAAATAGGAGTTTTGGATATAAATAAGTTAAGTTAAGTTATATATTAAAAGAGATTTAATATGCAAAACTTCTTTTTTTTTTTAAGAAACAAAAATAAAATAAAAATCAAGATAAAAAATCTGTAAAACTGTTTAAACATTTTTTATTTAAGAATTGTTTGCCTTTTAACGGGGTTAAAGTTCAATTGAAACGATCGGAAGAGGAAATGTTGTTATTCTTCAACGTATAAACGACCAAAGACCAGAACTAAAAAGATCTAAGAAATGTTTGTAATAAATAAATAAAATTACTGAAGAAATTTTGGGGCAAAGTAAATCATAAAAGAAAGAAAACAGGAATAACAATATATCTCACTCACGATTTTCTATGGGCATCTTGGTGGCCTTGTCCGCCAGCGGATATTCATGGCAGGCGACTTGCTTGCGACTGACCACGATGCGGCCATTGCCAGAGGCAGTATCATCCAGATCCTGCATGGCCTTGTGCTTAAGGGAGATCATAAACGGATTCATGGCCAGCAATTGCATCTCAATGAGGTCCGTCAGGCCTTCAGAGGAGAGGCGTCTAAACAGCTGCGAATAGGGACATAAACAAGAGTTAATGAAGAGTTAAAGCAGCTCAAGTTCCCCAAAATTACTCACATTCCTTAGTGTCTGTCCCATCTCCTCGTATTGCGGCAGAGCTCCTTGCCTGGTCTGACTGCGCACCCTCGCCCGTTCCTCTAGCGCTCCAAAGAAGTGATGGATGTCCTGGAAGCGCAGCACACTGTCAAAGATCTGCCGCGGCACCGGCGGCTGTACGCAGTCCAGCAGAATGTGCGGCTTCTCTACCTGGATGAGTGGGACCTTGAGAAAGGCACCAATTGCCGGCATAATCTTGCACTGGACATCGATGGCGCTGAGATTGCGGGCGGTGGTGGCGATCATGCCGCAGATTTCGTGGCGAACCCACAGATTCGGGTGGCACAAGTAGCAGGCCGTCTCCTTAACGATCTCGGTTACCGCTGGCTTCTTGATGTGACCCAGCTCGATGAGTATGGTCACCGCCCGTATGGCCTTGGCAATGACAAACTCCTCGCGATCCGTAAAACCTTGCTGGAGTAGCGGCACCAGTATATCCGATGCCTGCCAGCCCACATAGCCAGCCACCCCGGCAATGTTGTCATAGAAGGCGCCCCTCAGGTTCTTGTCCTCATCGTTCAGGAAGGTCATGATGTGCGAGAGGATCACATCGTTGGCCTTTTCCTTGCCAAAGAAAGCGCACAGATCGCAGATGCCCGACTCCATCAGGGTTTGCTTGACCACCGGCTGGGAGTCCGTTAGCAGACTGAGCACCGCCTGTCTCACGATGTCATGGAGGGCATTCAACTCCGCCTCGTAGCGTGGCGTTGGCATCTCATTCGGAGCATTCCGCTGGGTCTCCTCCAGGAAGTAGACAGCGCTTTTGGCCAAAGCCGCAATATTTCGGGCGAACGCCACGCGAACAATCACCGCACTCGCCTCGCTGGCCAAATCCGTGATGGAGGGCAGGATGTATTCGGGAAACACGTTGGCGTCGCTGCGCGGAATGTCCTTCACCATGCCCAGGCAGGCGGTCAGTGTCTCAATGGCCTGAACCTGCACCTTGGCTGGCGATTTCTGAGCCAGATGGAGCTGAAAAGCGAAAGGATTTTATGTTAAGAATACTTTGTAATAGCAAACACTCACAATATACGGCAAAATGCGATCCAGTATGGTCTCCGAAGTCGTATATTTCGACAGCTTCTGCAGGAGTTCCAAGGCAGCAATCTTGGTATTGGACTGCTTGAGACCGCGAATGCAGGAGGTGACCACTGTGATGATCAGAATAAGGCCATCGTGCTCCGGCGGCAGTCGTGATGCACACATCGTGGGATCCTTCTTCTCCGGCTCCGCATCCTCTTCCTCATCTTCCGGCGTGACATCCTGCGACTGAGTTAGCACCTTGATGCAATGTCCAATGTCCTTGTGCAGGCACTGGATCTTGTCATCCGGCGACATGATGGGCGTGGAGGAAAACATTTGCAAGTAGGACTGCAGGAAGGAGTAAAAGTATTCGGGAAACAGCTCGCCACGCTCCTGATCTAGGTAATCCTCGGCACTCTTTCGGTTTATCGAGTGAATGTCGATCATGGAGGCCAGGAGGTTGCGTAGACGTTCGTTCTCAATCCCTGCCAAGTGCTTCTCCACCAGATCACGTTCGCCGCGCCGATAGGCCAGCAGCTGGGAGAGCTCAAAGGGCGCGGTTCCCTCGGTCCAGAGTTCTAGCAAGGCGCAACTAAGGATATTAATAAAGAAAAATTAATAAAGAAATTAATTTGTAAATAAAATCTTTACTCACCCCGCTGAGAAGATATCCATGGCCGGCAGCAAAGTATTTCCCGCATAGCTGGGTGCCAGACGAATAATGGAATCCGTGTGAATGACCGACATGTTGCCATTGCTGCCATCGTCATCCGAGGCCAAGGTCTTGACGAATCGCTCAGGCGCTATGTAGCACGTCCTCCTGCGACTTGTGTCAAAGAAATACGTATAGTCGGCGGGATTATCTTCCGGCAAGTAAGTGGGCTTGAACGAAGCAAAATCCGAGAGCAATATCCAGTTCCAGGAGGTGATCAGAATGTTCTCCAGCTTGATGTCTCCATGGCAGATCTTCTGTTTGTGGCACTGATTGAGGGCGCACAGTATCTGGAAGGTGATCCACTTCTTCTCTAATACCGTGAGAAAGGGGCGTGTGGAGACGCGATCATACAGACTGTGCTTTACATACTCTCGCATTATGTAGGCCGCCTTGTCGATGAGCTGGAGATAAATTAAGGTGACATTAATATGGTTTTTAATAAAAGAAAACCATATACATTTCCCTGACAATATATCTTTCTTTCTTCCTTATCAGGGAACATCCGATAATTGATGAGTCAGAGAGCTAATAAAGTTTTCCTCTGAATATTTAATAAAATAAACCTTTATCCCTCATTAATTTTTCGTTGAAAATTTAAATTCACTTAATTAAACCATAAAACTTTAACTAAATTCAAACCTCAACTCGTTGAAAGGGCAGACAGTTGACTGCATTTGCCAGGGAAAGTGTCTTCTTAATCCCCTCCAGTCGCTCCTTGTGATCCTCCAGCGGCAGGGTGGGATCGTGCTTCACAAACACCTTGACCACAATCTGGCCCTCGTCCGTCTTGGCCTTGGCCACCTTGAAGAAGCGGGTGCTTCCCATGCTGCGGAAAATACGTCGTGGGTGTCAGTGGTCATCAGTTTTCACTGCCTCCTCCTCGTTTTTTTTCACTCACTTGGAACTGAAGGTGATTTCGGACCCAAACTGGCCGGAAAAATAGTGCTCCACCGCATAGATCTGTGAGGGGGCGATGCCCACCAGTTGATTCCCCATTTTGTGCTCGTCTGAGTCCGCAATTAGTTAATGGATTTTTCGTCAACAATAACACAAGAAACGTACTATTCGTCAGGTAAATAGAATCGGTATCGAATAATCGATTTCAGCTGATTAGTTTTATCGATTAAATATATGCAGTCAGCTGTTGCGGATGGAGTTGCCATATCTTTTTTTTTAAGGCGAGTAATTTGAAAAATCTTTAAAGAGAATTCATTAAGTATTTATTAAATATTGATTAATTAATATATTTCGATAAATGTATTTGATATAAATGCAAAAGGTCAAGCTATATGTATTTTTTATACCATTTAACGATGCAAAAGATTAGGAATTATTTTTAAAGTATTATTCTTAAGCTTAACTTTTTTAAATTAATTTTATTTGAAATATTGCAAAGTCAATTAAAAAATTTGGAATATTAGTTTATTAAAATATATAATATTACAATTTCTTTCGTTACATTTATTACATTTACAGTGTAAAGTGATGAAAAGTGAATGTTTATTATAATAATTATAATGTAATCTTTGCTTAATTAGCCTATGTAAATTTCAACCCAAAATTTGACTCAAATTTGGCTTATTTAAATAAGTGATTTATAGGAAAAGGTCACCTATTTATAGAGTCTGAAATAAGAAAAAGAAATTAAAGAGCTTAGAAGAGAACGCTTAAGCTTCGCATGCCGGAGCCATTTAACTGATTATAAATTTATGTAACTGGCACAGTGCAATCCCATTTTTTTTTGTCAAATAAAATCAAAATGGGCCAGTCGAACCGAACCCATAAGAAAAGACCAGGTGACAAATGTGCTAGGTATTCAATTGGCTTGCTTTAAGAACTCTGAATTAATCAGGGGATCTTTCTGTGTGAAACGAAGTCAATATACTCTTTGAAATATAAAATAAATTTATTATATTAAATTAAATATCAGGAATTAATTTAATTCTTATTATTTAAATTCATAATTTAATTGAAATTTTATATCTTTTTTTAATCTTTAATCTTTCTTAAATTCTCAAGTTCTGTGGCCCAATTTTAGTAAATAACCTCGAACAAACAATATAAGATTGTTGGCATGCCCAGTGAAAGAGCTCCAAAAACTCCGGTTTGATACTCGTATTTACATAAAAAGCCCAAGCAGGCGGCATTAACGAAAACGTTGGCTTGGCTCCGAGTCCGACTTCCAATGTCCAACCCAACCACCACCATTCCGAGAAGAGAACTTTCAAAGCGGACGGGACGACGATCGTGTGTAAAAAGAAAGTAGGTGGGTAGGTAGTAGGTAACATAAACAAAGTGCGAGCGGTAGAACAGGGAGCACTGAAAGAAATTTGTGTATGATTTAATTAGTTTTTAAAATTGCATTCGGATATACATATATTTCAGATAAGGAAATAAGATGGATTTTCTTAAATCAAGATTGTAATCGAGTTTGGAAGGCCAATCTATATAAATTTTATAAAAATTCGATTGATTTTGGAATTCTTTGGTAGATTTTCTAAAAAATAAAATAAATATAAATATTTCCTTCATAAAAAAAGCTATTCGTAGCTTTCGCTTAGCTTACTTTAATAATTTAACATTTAAAAAAAAAACGATTGAAATACGAAAGAAATATATTTAAGAAATAGAAACATGTTAACTTAAGAATATAAAGAATGAAAGCTTTCTCTCTGTGGAAAGCAAATCAAAGCGTTTTCTTCTCTCTTTTTGTCTCATTTATATTTTTGTGGAGGCAAAGACAGCCAAACCTGACGTGTACAAAGCGCAGGCGTAAAGAATTCCGCGAGAGCGTATCGGTAGAAACAGGTGAGAGAGCAGGAAGAGCAGGAAGAGATTGGGAGAGAGCAGCGCGAGAGCAGGGAGAGAGCAGCGCTCCAACATGTTCGAAGGCCACGAAGAATCGGTGGCTTAAGAAGTGTTACAAACTGGCGCAGCGCCTCAGAAGAAAGAAAGTTTTCGGCTGTGCTGGCTGGCTTTTACTCGCTCCTCCAACGCTGATCTTGGCATAACCATCAACACACCACCACTGCACCACTGCACCATCACCAGCAGCTCCAGCAGTGCCAGCGATTCTCCCCATCCGTGTGCTCAGTGGAGCGTCTTCCGCGTTTTGTGGCTGCGTCGCTTAATTGGCCCAAAAGTATCTCAAGTGTGTGATTGTGAAAGTTCCTGAACAGAAAGAAAAGAATCGGAAGAATGTACGTGAGACGGGCTCTGCTCTTGGCCTGCCTGCTGTGCCTCCAGCCGCTGGGTCCCTCGCTGGCCAGCGAGGATGAGTCCAATCCGCTGCTGGACATGGCCTCCATGTTCTTCCAGGAGGCCTTGTCCAATCAGAACGGTGGCAATAACGGAGGAGGCGGTGGCGGCGGCGGAGCTGGAGCTGGCTTGGCGGGCGTGGCCTCGCTGCTGGGCACCTTCATGCAGGCCAATGGAAAGTCCGGAGGAGGAGGCGGTGGCGCCATGCAAATCCTGTCTGGCCTGGGCAGTCTTTTGGCAAACAATGCCCGTGGAAACGGCCAAGGCGGTGGCGGCGGTTTTGATCCCTCGATCATCGGCAATGTCCTGGAGATGTTCACCCAGGGAGACGATGAGGAAGCCACCCCGAGTCAGAAGCGCAGTAATGGTGGCAGTGGAGGCGGTTCCGAGTCCGGAATTGGTCTTGACACCATTCTCCAAGTGGCTTCAGCCTTCATGAACAACCAGGGCAACGATAAACCCACGCATCATGCCCAGAAGCGATCTGCTGGCGAGGAGCCTGAAAGCGACAATGGATTGATGAATCTTCTGCCATTGGTGATGCAGGCGGTCAGTTCATTTGCGGGACCCGAGGGTCAACACACCCAGGAGAAGCACAAGAGCCATGCCTGGGTACTGCCACCGTTCCTCGAACACATCCACGTGCTGTGGGATCACTTCTCCAACTCGGAACTGGCGGATGCCCTATACGAGAAGTCCGGAGTCAACAAGATTATGAAGGTGGATCTCTAAATAAGATGAGAGTAGATATAGAGGAAGATATAGAAGATAGAGAACTAAAGGGAGTTAAAATATATTATGTTTTAGGAATGAGTATAGGGTTACATTATTCCAACGAAAGGATATAATACTTATAGATTAAATTCTAGAGACGACTGAAAACTTTAAAATATTAAAAAACAATCTTATTTCCCAATAATAAATAATTTCTCAATATTTATATTTAAAGTAAAAACTAAAAAGAAGATGATCTTAGCATAACATAAAACCAAAGTTGAAGAAATATTCTTATTCTTAATATGCAATTATTTAATAATATGATAAAGCATAAAACCTTCACTTCCTCTTCCAGTTTTTAATGTCTTTAATCTATTATTAAACTTATTTAATTCTTTGCTTATTCTCCTCTGCAGGGCTTCAAGGGCAGTGATGGAAAGCTGGACTACGACAAGCTGTTCGAGTCGCTGAACAATCAATCCTTCCGCCGGCGCTGGATCAAGTCGGCCACACTCTACCTGGCCGACTGGGCCAGCTATCTGGCCAATCCCGAAGTGTACCTCAGGTGAGTGCTCGCCTGGCATTATACGTGGCTCAATTGTGGGGTGACCAATATGCGTGTTAATTGTGGATCACGTTCTGCTCTGCAACGGTGTCCCCATGCAGTTAGCACCTGGCTGCGATTCTAGCTGCCAGTCCAAGTCCAATTCTGATTCGGACTTGGATTCTGATTCCTCCTCTGCTTGTGCTAACCATTTCCCGTTAGCGACACAACCCGTTTGCACATCGAGCATGTTCGATGCGGCTACCTTTTGACCCACTTTTTTCGGAGCTGGCGCTTTTAGAACGTGCCTGCTAATCCAACTGGTCAACAGTCCCAGTCCCAAGACCAAGTCCAGGCTCTGATACAGTTAAAGTTGATATGCAGAAGATATGCCCAAGTCAACGGCATCGTTAAAACAAACAAATAAACAAAGCTGGGCCAGAAACCGGTCGTCAGTTTCAGGCAAGGGGAAATGGCTTAAAGCCAAGCCAACCTACACTTGGCTAACAGCTTCAAGTATTTTTTTATGGCTTAATTCAAAACAAAATGAATTTTAATGTCGAATGTCGAATTTTAAATTGATATAGTTTTAGTTCACAGAAAACGAACTTGGGAATTATAAGGAAAGATACTTTGGTTTTACTTTAATTTCCATACTAAGGAGTACTTATTTTAATAAGTGAAGAATGATGTTTCTCCCATTGTAATCCTAAATACAAACTTGGGAATTTAAAGGGAAAGTACAAGAAACTAGGAAAGTTATAAAAAAAGATGGAAAACTTGAATAAAATCAATATTAGATTAAAATGGGATAATCTTTCTTTTGGTAAAAACTCAAAAATATTACCAGCTAGCTACAATTTCCTACCTTAAAATGTGCTCCAATTTTTTTGAGTGTACTATATTCGGAATCAGAAATTTTTGCATGACTTCAAAGTGGGTCAGGTTTCTCAGACTTCTTACTCTTCTGCCACTTTATTTATTTTTATTTCTATTTCGTTGCCCCATCATTGTTAGGCAGCAACAACAATGGCACACGGCGGCTGTGGCATCAGCGGCACAACTTCCACTTTCTAGCGAGACCCTTTCACTTGGTACTCGGTCGGTGCTGCGTCATCGAAACTCATCAATTGTCCGCTTGTCTTTCTCTCCAGGTACTTCCAGACGGCACAGATCATGTTTAACGGACTGCTGAAGTCTCAAGGTTACCCCAAGCAAACCCACTTCGATCCCTCGCGTCCGGGCGAGACCATCTCGAATCTGCTGGACCATGTGGCCAAGCATCATCTGAATGTGAAGATCGATTCCCGGCAGTATGTGAAGCCGGCGGTGGGCTATGCCAAGGAGCTGCTGAAGCTCGGTCAGGCACGCGGATTATTGCAGTTCAACGCCACCGAAATCAGCGACAAGCTAACGGATACGCTCAACCTGGAGGTAAGTAAATACTCCGATCTTCGATCGATCTGGGAACTAGGCTGCTGGGCAATTAGCTAGAGATCTTTATCTGCAAATAGGAAACAGTTGCGGCTAGAATAATAGCGCTGAGTAATTGTTAAATTCATTTTATCCGTTCGTCACGTCTTCTTTTTAATTAAGAACTTGTAGTTGGCTTGGATCATCAGTATTCCTTTGTGATTATTTTGCTGTACAGATCCTAGAAAGACTCCAGTACCTTAAAGTATTTCATTCTAAATTAATAAGAACGGCTAGATAAAGTGAAAATTCATCAAGAGACCAACCAAAGCTATTATTCTAACCACTTCTGTCTTGTTCTAAATACTAAACTGGGCACAAATTAAATTAATTACGCCATTATCTATCTTTGCCTCCATTCCTTGGCTTAAACGCACTCGAATCGAATCTAACAAACGGATGCCGAATGCCAAACAGGTTATTGAACCGGTGCTAAAAGTCCACCGCGCCTACAGATACATCTCGAAGACGCCGCAATGCGACCGCTACGTGCTCTGCCAGCTGAATGCAGCGGCCCTCGATCTCCAGCAGAAGCAGCAGCAGCACGAGCAGTACCAGCAGCAGCACCAAAAGCAGAAGCCCCAGACGACGGCGTCTGGCCTGATCGCCGGAGTCAGTCCGAAAATCGTCAAGATCGGCAGCATGGGTGCAGCGATCTTCATTAGCACGGAAACCGGTACGCCATTCTGGACGCTATTCGGTGTGATCAATGCGCCATACAATTGCGAGGTGAGTGCCACAACCTAGCTACTGTGCTACAGAGAAAGAAAAGGTTACATAGATGCCACAGAAATCACTAGGGATTTGAAATTAATTTAAAAACTATGCTATAAAATTAACCCTTCCCTATTTAACATAAAAAAATATTTATATACATATATATGATGATTTTATGGGATACTTTTGGAAAACTTATCAATTGTTTTAAAATCATATAGATTTTTGATCGGTTATTGTCCTTAAACATTAAGTAAACTTTCTTATTACACCAATTCACAATCGTTGGTGAAATATTTCAACAATTCAACAATGTAAACCTTTTATTTCCAAACCTTTAGGAAATAATGTCTTACCATACATACGTTTCCCAGATTATACATATATCAAATTATTATTATTATTACTTTATTATTATTATTTCAAACATACCTGCAATATAACCAAATAATTTCTTTCTCTGCACTCTGCTTTTGTCGCCGCTTTCTAACCGCTATTTCTGCGAATCCCGCCGTCCGCCAACACAACAGGCCAAATACCCCGTCGACTGCAATGGTTTCCACGAGGGCGAGGCCAAGGTGACCACGGAATATATCCACAACGAGTTGTAGTCGCCCCACCACTCTCAGGTGCAGATCACGATCCGATGGAGAGACGTAGGAGACGAATATGCTCATTAAGACGAGGATTTAGCTGTAATTGAGATCAAGATTTCGTGTGTATATAGTATTACCGATTGAAATATATTTAAAATTAAAAAATACATCAAATTGAAGATACTTTTATAATAAATTTAATTAAATTTTAGGTTTTGTAACTTCCAAAAGGAAAGTGCAGCCAATTCATCAAAGTTTGAATCATCTTATCTTATCTTATTCATGAGGCTCATGAAAAACAAAGAAGCATCATTTATCTTTTACTAACGATCGTTATTATGTTACAGATTGCTCTTTGTGGTCAACGAACCGCAAGAGAAATGCTTTTCCAGCTACAGTCAAACTTCATAAGTGAAAACGTTGGTAATTTCTGATAAACCAAGCAAAACTGACATTCAGAAAATAAATTACAGCAAATTTTCATAAAAAAACAACTACAGTTTCCCTAAGAAAAACTTTGAACTTTTAAGAATTAGCTGGCGGGAAATTATGTTTATTTTAAGGGAAAGCTATTATCGAAGTTTGACTTTAGTTGCGTCGCTCGAAGCTGCTTTTCTCAGAAAAACCAGTTGATGTGTTTGTGTGGAAACTCGCCAGGGGCATATTTTCACCATTTTCATTTCAGAGTCGCTCTCAGTTTGCACTTTATTTTCGGGCATAGCGGTTGGTTATATTTTCCTGCCATGCAGTTGATCTATCGAGAACTGGAGGCGGACATTGTCCGGCGCACGAATGCAGTATTCCCTGCGCAGAACTGCTTTGTGGAGGTCCTACCTGATCAGTTGATCATACCAAGAAAGTACATGGAGCTGGGGGAATCCATTCGTTCGCTTCCCGTCTTCGAGGACGATGTATGGATGGTGTCATATCCACGCACTGGCTCTACTTGGGCCCAGGAGATGGTTTGGCTGCTGGGTCATAAGCTGGATTATGTAGCCGCCGAGCAGGACTTGCGATTGCGTTCTCCGCTGATCGAGCTGTCCGCTTTGTTTAGTACGGATCATCATGAGACGGTGGCGTGAGTATTTCGGTGATTTTTTTTTGGGGAAAGCTTAAAAAAATAATTGTAATTTTTTAAGGAAATTTCTCATTTGATACCTAAACTAGTAAATAATTGTAGTAATCACCTACAAAAGGCTTTATTCAAACTTTCTCCCTCTTTGGACAGCCAAACGTTTGGAAATACCGTGGATCTGGTTCGCAATCTGCCACGCCCCCGCTTCGCCCGATCGCATCTCTCGTGGCAACTGCTGCCCGAGGAGTTCGAGACGGTGAAACCTCGCATTGTGTACACCGCTCGCAATCCCAAGGATCTGTGCGTGTCCTACTACCACTACTGCAAGTTGCTCCACGGCATAAATGGCGACTTTGAGCAGTTCGTGGATCTCTTCCTGGAGGGACACACTCCGATGGGCTCCTACTGGAAGCATGTGCTGCCCTTTTGGAAGCGGAGTCAGGGAGAGAATGTGCTGTTCATCAAGTACGAGGACATGATCAAGGATCTGCCGCGAGTGGTGCGTCGCTGTGCCCGGTTCCTGGGTGTCGAGAATCTTCTGACTGCAGCCAGTCAGCAGCAGCTGTGCGAACATCTCACCTTCGACAAGATGCGGGCCAATAAGGCGGTGAATCTGGAAAAGCTGCTACCGGAGTCATCGACGAAGTTCATAAGGAATGGAAAAATTGGAGACTGGCGCAATCACATGGGAAATGAGATGTCCGAACGATTTGATGCTTGGACCGATGCAAATGTCCGTGGTGCTGGTTTAACTTTCGATTACGAATGAATTTAATTAGTTTTAAAAGTTTCTGTTTCATTAAATGTTGGCTGCGCTGATTTTTCCTTGGCGGCATAGGGATGTGAAAAAGTATATATATCGATATATCGATTCTTTTGAAAAGAATAAATAAATTTAAATATTTGCATTTCGATTTTGTTTTTAAATATTCTAAAATTCTTTGGTCACCCAGGGTCCCCGATTATACCAGGATGCATTCCAAAATTTTGAAGAAAATTCAACATTCTGTTAACCGATTAATCGATTCCACTCGATATTGGCTTAGAGATTTATCGACCATTGCCGGCTGAATTGTTTATTTCTGATTTGGTTTTAGTTGTTGCGAATTGTTTTATATTTGTTAATTTCGCAATGACTAACGAAACCACCGAAGCCCTCGTGGCTCACATGTGTGAGCTGGTGCAGTTCTACATGCTGCCGGAACTAAAGGAGGATCTGGACAGCGTGCCGTTGGCAGCTTCAACTTTCGAGGGCTACCATTCTCTGCTGATCCAGGATTTGCCAAAGCTATACGATTTGGTGCAGGAATTCTTGCAGAAGAGTGGCGAGGCGGGACACGAGGAGGTTGTTGTCCTATACCTATTCTAATTAGAGCTCTGCTGAAAACACCTTCCTTCTATTTTCAGTTAAAAGTAAAGCTTCTCCTGCTGCTCTGCGAACTAACAGCAGCTCCTACGATTTTCCAACTCAAGGATGGCCCGGGGAATCTCCTGAGGAACGCCAATGAGCTGGCCAACAAGCTGTCTATCTCTAGCTGGTGGGAGTCAACGGATGCCCAATTGCTGAAATACTACGAGAAGAAGCTGCACAAGGATTGCTGGAAGCGGCAGCTGGGGGCAGTTCATGGCTTTGCCAGATATTTGGAGGTAAATCGTATATTTAGCCTGATGTTTAGCTTGTTTTATTTACACTTTCTCCCCTTTGCAGCTTCGGTACTCGGATAAATCGCGAATGCCCACTCGAATGCTTGCTTTCGCTCTGTCAGTGGGTCTAAATGTCCGGGAGTGCTATGATCCTGTCTACAAGCAACTTGGCGTCCAGATCTTCTCGGTTATGCTGAAGTTTAGCGTGAGTTAGGGTTCCTATGGCTTAATAGCTGAATATTCAATGTTTCCTTGCAGGATCCCAAAGATATTCAGGAGTTAAACGTGCACAGCGTGATCTATGATCATGGGCTCAAGGATGCCTATAATATGGAGTCGATTGAGGCTATAGCTTCAGTTTGGAACTGCTTGTATTTGTGCCTCGATCACTTTGTTGACCTGGATGCCTATACGGTGGGATTAAGCTCAAGAGTCTCCAAATTAACCTGAATTCATGAACCTCTTCCTTTCAGTGGAACCAATGCGATGACATGCTAGACCGTCTTATCCACAATGTGTCGATGACCTCAAACCCAAAAGTCTCGATTTGCTTGATGCATTTCATAACCCGACTGGGCTACTACTTCACCATCAATCGCAGCGACGTGGAAGCTGCTCTCTCCACAGACTTAAGTAAACCAGATAACTTGGCTGCCTGTCGGGACGAGTGTCTTTCCCTTAACGCCAGCACTAGCTATCGCTGGGCCAAGGCCATCCTTCAAATGCTGGTTTTGGAATCTGAAAAGCTCCTCCAGGGACCCGAGGTCTGTGTCGAGCTTATGGAACAAATGCTAAGATGTTATCTGGTCTGTATTATGCCCATTCCCTTGGAGGCTCTGCAACCCCATTTGCCCGAGTTTTATGGGAAATTTGTGTCTGTCCTTCTGGAGTGTCTACTGGCTCACGAAAGGTCTCCTGCAGTCTTAGAGGTAATATTTAAAAAACCAATATTTTCTTGATCTAAAGCCGTTTCTTTACTATATTTAGGTGTATCTTGTACAAAAATGTATCAAATTTATAAGTACTTCTTTCACTGTTCTCGTAATAATAGATAATAACATTAACTGCATCCATACTTTTCTTCCTCAGATCGTTCAGCGCTTCACGAATATTTTCGGCTTCCAGTTGGCAAACTGCTCGGCCCAGAAGAAGCTGCCTTCCAATCTGTCCGAGTTTCCGGA
The DNA here is from genome assembly GCA_014170255.2 of Drosophila triauraria. Lineage (NCBI taxonomy): Eukaryota > Metazoa > Arthropoda > Insecta > Diptera > Drosophilidae > Drosophila > Drosophila triauraria. The sequence continues at coordinate 21,481 of JABJVT010000088.1, forward strand.
GGCTTTAAGAATAATACAAGTTAAGATTTCTGAATAAATCACATCGTTCAATATTACATTGTAAATGAGCAGCAAACGATACGCTATGGTGGCCAGCACGGTGTGCGGAATCAGACCAATTAAGCCGGGTTTCAAGCCAAAGAAGAAGCCCGAGTAGCCATGCTTTCGAACGATCTTCTTGCACATTGCCGTATAGGTAAAATCCTTGTAGCGAGAGTGACTTAGAGCCATAATAGCCAGTGTGTCTATCGGAGTCATGATCAGGGTGATAATGCATCCTGTCAAGGCCATGGAAATGAGATTTGGCGTCCAGGAATCCTCAGGAATGTACCGCGACACAAAGGATTCGGCATTATCGCTCACCGGTTTATGCAGAGCGGCCACCAATGCGCTACAGAAGGCATTTATCCGCCAGCCGGTGAATAGGTAGATGAGGCCACCCTTGAAATACATGCACTTAATTCCGGATGTGAAGGTTCGGTAGCTGACAGAAGGTAAGGAATGTTTATAAAATCACATTGGGGGAGAGCACAGAGAAAAAGGTTGAGGAATAAGCTCTGAGAAAGACTCGAAGTAAGGCTGCTCAAATTGGGAGCAGGGGGAATCCTAAATATCAGGGGAAAAACTATAAGTTGGACCCCTTTTTTTCTGTGCGGAAACTCTTGTTTTTTGCCTCCTTACTTGCGTCTGCGGTAGGTACTCGTCGTGAGGTCCGCCTGCCTTATGACCGATAGCTTGGCGAAGGGCGTGGCCAGGATGCCGCCACCTAATCCGCCCAGTCCCTTTATAGCATCGTTGTGAAACGGTCGCAGCATAAGAAAGTATGGATTGTCTTGCAGTTTTTCGCGCAGGTTGTTGAACAGATGGTAGGAGGAGAATGTCTGGACGGTGCAGCGAATACCGGCGGTCACGGCGCCGTAGTAGTAGCCGTACAGGCCGTGTCGGGACATCTTCGTGAACATGTCGCGCATAGTCAGCCGGTGAGTCCTCATAACGTTCGCCTGAATATTTACGCGGATCAGCTCCATGGGATGCGACAGCAAAATAGAGACCATCTTGACAGTGTAGGCCACGACAATGGGCATCTTTATGAAGGTATCCATCGTGTTACCCGCATCGTAATTATTCATTATCTATACGAAAATTTATATTTTGTGGAAATTTTTAAACATTTTCCTAAAGTTAAAAAGCTAAGACTACTCGCACTCGGCACGCAGCTTGACGATCTCCAGTTGGGTCTTCTTCGCCTCCAGCATGGTCACCGTGCGCCGCAGCTCGGCGATCTCGTTCATTTTGTTGAAGTAGGCGGACTTGGCCTCCAAATACTCCGTCTCCGCCTTGATCAGGTCCTTTTGCAGTCGATTGCTGTCGGTGGGCAGGGGGGCCACCAGCTGGTCCAGTTCAATGCGCACCAGCTGGTCGTCCTCGTCCAGGAGCGTCTCCATGGTAGAGGTGAATTCGTTATTTGGGAGAATAGTTTCAGCTTCAGCGGCCGGCGGCGGTGGTTCCACTGCGGAACTTCGCTCCTTACTGGCAGCTGCTGCTGATTTGCTGGAAGACAGCGGAACACCTAGCTCTTCCGTGAGATCCTCCGGGTGCACGATGCAGGATTTCCTGGTGTACGCACACTTTGGTTACAAACTGTACTCGGAAAAGGGCGAAAAATAGAGGCCACATACCTGTGGATAATCAGCCTGTCGATGCTCGTGTTGGACTGGCATTTCTGGCAGTGAATGCACATCGCCCGGTACTTCTTGGCATCCCCATCCTTGCCCTCCTGGTCAGCCGGCACGAAACTGAGCCTCTTCCAAGTTTCGGTCTTGGTAAGACCAGCGCGCTTGGGTCTCTTGGTCACCGTCGACATATTTTTCGTAAATACAATAATAATAAACAAACAACAATTTTACACCGATAGAACGCGTTGCCAGCGTCACTATCAATCGATATATCGATAGGCACTCGATTCTACACGAATAATACATACACAGCTGTACATCCAATCCGATGCCACGAAAAAAATCCGAAGAGTTTTACAGGTAAAATAGTATTTAAATATTATTATATTTAAATATTAATTAAGAGAATTTCTTATAGATTACACAGCTTCACGCCCCGCCATGACAAGGGAAAGTACACGGCAGTCTGCAACTTCTGCGAGAGGGTGCTCAAAAACACCGCGCTGTCCCGGCTATCGCTGCACAGGTAAATATCCTTGGTTCGTCCATGGTAAACACTTATTAATCTATTTATTGCAGGCAAACTTGTGATGAACGGCGGCGAAAAAGTTACCACATCACCGACGTGGAAAAGGATCTGGAGGAAAGGCACCACATCAAGGTAATATTGAGGTCTCCTGACCTCCCGACCAGCAGATTGTTTGGGATATTTTCGCCCACATAACAGCTAGTTCTGGCCGTTATTATATTATAAATATATACTCAACCCTTTTTTAGATCCAGGAAATTACCGGCGATGATTATGACGGCTGTGAACCTGAAGGAAAGGAGATTATAGTTAAGGTAAGTTTGTACAATCCATAACCCCCCCCCAAAAACTAGGTATATAACTTTTATTTCCTTATCAGATACAACAAATTCTAGACGCAACCAATGATGGAAATGCTGACCAAACACCTCAAACACCTGTCCGAGTTAAGTCGGAAGCTTTTAGAAGTGCTTGCCCGGATCAAGAGGCGGAGCAGCACATGGAATTCGAGATCTCCGGCGCTGATTTCTTAGAAGATAGCAAAGAAGTAAGAGTTCTTTATTTTTTGCATCTTGAATATATTGATAATGGAGCAGCATTACATATTGCAGCAACAGCTGGAGGACTCGACCAACGAATCGACCATGTTTATCGAGGGAAGACCCCGGCACAATTTGGCCGCCCTCAAAGCGGAGAAGATGCGTGCGGAGATCAGGCATTTCCAGAGCAAGACCAAGTTCCTCAAAACGGAGACCGAAAACCTCAAGCTCGAGCGCACCCTGGCTTTACTGAGGATTCAAAAGCTGCGACTGGAAATCGACGCCCTGCGCGCCTAACTTTAGATCTGTCTTTTAATGAAAAAAAAATTAAAGTAATTTAAAAAAATATGCAATATTATGTATATTTAGTCTTTTAGATAAAACTTTGTAGTAGCTATAATAAAAAAAGTATAATATTTAAAATTTTAAAAGTATAATTTTAGCCTGTGTGAATTTTAAACGTTTTATAAGAAATACATATATATTATACCATACCAACTAAAATTATTTCCCATAGCTCCCATTTGTACGATAATGGCGAATACTTGAGTCTTTGTGGTTAAAAAACAAAAATATATTTTCTATGCAACTTTTAAACTTTCACAGTATCTTAAAGAATAAATATACATGGATATGCATACTTTGTTAAGTCACACATTTATAGATATAATCTATAATATTAAATCTTATAGATATAACCTTAGAGCTCAGCTTAGGCACGTAGGGCATCGATTTCCAGTCGCAGCTTTTGAATCCTCAGCAAAGCCAGAGTGCGC
>JABJVT010000089.1:0-25000 GCA_014170255.2 Drosophila triauraria
AGGGAAAAATTGCGATTAAATTCGGGTTCAATCTCCACAAGATCCTCCCGTCAGATTTTAAGAAATTATTGTTTTTCTTCTTTCCGACCAGATTAACAAACACTGGTTCCATATTGTTCCTAACGCCATGCGATAGCTGCTGACCATTTGACATAATCGACGCTAACTTTCGAAAAATTATTGCGACTGTCTTCTTTCGCGTGCCACTATGCACGGTATATCAAACGAAAGGGAAAAATGATTATGAATTTCGGTTTAAGTCGTTCCGAGCTCCTTCCGACAGATTTTGAGAAAATCAAGTTTTTACATTTCCGAACTGATTAATGAACACTGGTTCAATTTACATACATAACAATAGCGCCACGTGGTGGCTGCCGATCATTTTACATAATCGACGCTAACTTTTAAAAAATTATTGCGGCTATATTCTTTCGCGTGCCACTATGCACGGTATATCAAACGAAAGAGAAAATTAATATTGAATTTCTGTTCAAATCTCCACGAGATCTGTCCGACAGATATATTTTACGCGCAAAGTTTAAATACTGAACCAGTGTTGTTAATCTGGTCGGAAATGTAAAAACTTGATTTTCTCAAAATCTGTCGGACAGATCTCGTGGAGATTTGAACAGAAATTCAATATTAATTTTCTCTTTCGTTTGATATACCGTGCATAGTGGCACGCGAAAGAATATAGCCGCAATAATTTTTTAAAAGTTAGCGTCGATTATGTAAAATTATCGGCAGCCACCACGTGGCGCTATTGTTATGTATGTAAATTGAACCAGTGTTCATTAATCAGTTCGGAAATGTAAAAACTTGATTTTCTCAAAATCTGTCGGAAGGAGCTCGGAACGACTTAAACCGAAATTCATAATCATTTTTCCCTTTCGTTTGATATACCGTGCATAGTGGCACGCGAAAGTAGACAGTCGCAATAAATTTTCAAAAGTTAGCGTCGATTATGTCAAATGGTCAGCAGCTATCGCATGGCGTTAGGAACAATATGGAACCAGTGTTTGTTAATCTGGTCGGAAAGAAGAAAAACAATAATTTCTTAAAATCTGACGGGAGGATCTTGTGGAGATTGAACCCGAATTTAATCGCAATTTTTCCCTTTCTTTTGGTATACCGTGCATGTCGGCACGCTTTCGTTGAGAGCCGCAATAATATTTTTAAGGTAGCCCCTATTTGTCTAGTCCCGCCAATTGTTTGAATTCCAATTAACATGGTTCCGATGGCTCAGGGAGCGACTGGTTCACGAACGGTTCCAGTTCCGCTGCTCGCGCCTTCGTTAACGGCTATTCCCTAAGCCCCACTGTAAAGCGAATTTCTCAAAATCTGTCGGTTCAATTTTAATAAAACTTTCCCCAAATATTCTTTATTCAATCCCCAATATCCCAATATACCGTGCATATCGGCACGCGATCCGAAAGTAAAGTTATAGGACTTCTAATTTTTGCTGCCTGTTTTTGTATGGGAGCTTTTCATAGGTTGGCCCACTGTTGGGCGATTTTCTAAAAAACTGTCGGAAGGAATCCAATGAAATTTTGTGTGGAGATACTTGAATGAATGCTCCAAAACTTGGGGTACCGTGCATGTTGGCACGCGAGCGTTGGGGGGAGCAATTTCAAAAATAGTGGGGGCACGATTTTTTGAATGGATATTTAAGGCACCTGCGCTGGTCAAATCTGCTCAAACCCAAAATAAAACATTAGTAAATTAAATTCTTAACAAGTATTAACTTTAGTTTGTTAGATTAAATGCTTTATTTACGAAATAATTCAAAAATAAAAACTCCCTCCGTGTTCCATTTCCCACCGTTCCGATTCGACGCTAACTCAGCGACGCTAATTTGACGGACATCAAAATTTCAATACGAATTGGCTCAGCCAGATTCTTTGTTTACATTTTAAAACACTAGAAAACTGAAGGGAATTTTTGCAAAAAATACCGAATAATCGGGAAAAAGTCGCGGTATCCAGAAATGGTCATACTCGATAGCTTTCGCAAAAATGAAGTCGCAATTATCGAATATTTATCGGTCCGGTCGACTATTCGACTACTCGATTATTTCATTCGATATCGCGCATAATCGAGTAGTCGATATGTTATGGCACCCTCAATCGACTAGTCGATAGTAGTGAACTTTACGGCTCCTGAAATCGAGTATTATTATTATCATTTCTGCGTGCAAAAGTGGAAAAATAACAAAAATAAAAGCAATAAAAGCTGAAAAACGCAAAGCGCAATTCGCGGACAAAATACGGCACAAAAGCAGCTTGCGATAAACGCGGGCAACGTAACAGAAACGCGAAAAGAAAAGCGCCAGCAGCAGCTACGACGAAGATGAGCGAAGAAGAAGAAGGACGGCAGCAGCAGAAGCAGAAGCAATAATAGAAGAGAGTGCAACGGAATAACGGGGGCATAAAAAAACGCGAAAACGAAAATAAGAAAAAGAGATTGCTGCGGAGTGAGTGTGCACAACTGTAAAATCTCCCCCATCTCTACTGCACCCCCCGCACGCCCGCCCGCGTGCCTATTTGTGTGTCTCTGGCTGTGTGTGCGTGTGTTCGTATAAGAATTCTGCCTCCTCTCTGCGGCTGTGTGCCTGCGTGTGTGTTGGTGAGTGTGAAAAACAAAAGCCAAAAAATCGGAGCAAAGAATATATAGAAATCAAGGAAATGCAATATAGAAACGGCCGCCTCTGCCGCCGCCGCCGCGACCGCTGCTGTTGCTGCTGCTGCGTGCTGTAATCCCAATTGGAGGGGAGCCCGTGTGTTTGTGCGACTGTGTGTGTGCGTGTGAAAAAGAGGTCAAAGGCGCAACAAAAGTTTTTCACTTCATGCGGTAACCACACAAAAAAAAAAGTTCAAAATAAAAAATAAAAAACAACGTCGCAGTTCTGCGTTAAAACAATAAACCTGCCCAAGTGTGCGTGCGCGTGTGCAGGTGTGTGTGTTCGTGTCGGTGTATAAGAGCGAGCAAACAACAACAGAAAGGAAAGAAAAAAAAACAATCAGTTGTTAAAATAATTTCGGATTTAATCACACAACTGCCGCCGACTCAAAATCAAAATCTGGTTTTATCAGGCGACGCAAAACGCAAAAGGCAAACAGCAATAACCAACAACAGCAACAAAAAAGCGCCAAAAAATTAAATTCTTCTATACGAGATTTTAATCAAGCGGGCAAGAGCGAGAGAGCAACATACGGAGAGAGCAGCAACAGCAGCCGCAGCTCAAAATCCAATTGGAGTTTGCCGCGCGCGATAGAGAGAGCGTGAAAGAGTGAGAGAGCAAAGGAATTTTTGTTGTAAGTAAGCCCTTTCCCTCCCTCCGCCCGTTCGTTTTGTTTTTGCCGCCTCTTTGCTTTGCACATAATTCTGCCAATGTTTTTCCCCGTTTTCTCGCGTTATTTTCTTTGCAACTGTTGCGATAAATAAACAAACATAGGAAATTATTCAAAAATTCCAAAAAGTCAAGCTGATAAGCGATTCCCAGGAGCAAAAGAGAGTTACCGATAAAGGGGAAAAGCAGAGTGGTGAGAGAGTTCCAGGGGCTTACGCAGGATTTTATCAAAGGGGATTACATTTTCCAAATATTCGGAATTTTTTCTCATAAGCTTAAAGCTGCATTTGTTACTTTATTCTTAATTTTTAACATTAATTAGTCAACAAACTGTTAAACTTAAAACCCCCACGGACGCAGCACACATAAAAAACATTTTCATTGGTCGCAATTTATTAAATTATTCTTAAATGTCAGTCACAGTGGGAATAATTCCACTCTCCCCAGGTAGAAAATAACAAGTCCCTATAAATATTTATGCCAGTTAAAATGGTAATTGAAAACTTTAAATATGAAAAGTACAAATTCGAGTAAAGTTTTTTAAGTAAACTCCAAAGCATTAGATAGGAATAATTAGTTGGGAATTATAGACACGCACGTTCCTATTTTATTTCTGTTGAAAATACATTCAATACCACTTCCCCCTTGACAAATCGGATAATATTGTTATTTAACAAAACGAATTAGTCACTGAAAATACCAAATAGAATCAATTTTAAAGAATTATTAAATGTCATTATCGATTGGTGGGAATATTTCCGCTCTGCCTGAAGGCAAACCCTCCCCCAAAAGATTGTACCCCACACTCCCCAGTAAGAAAAAATATGAATTCCTACCTTTGTTTAGTTTTTGAGGCGTGCTCCGCCTATTTATGGCCACAATTGCCGGCATAGAGTCGAAAAGTGTGAGCCGCATTCCAAATTCCCGACAGAGATTCTACCATCGTTGTTCGCCTGCATCGTCTTTAAGCCATAATGGGCCTTACACTTCCGATATCTGGGCAGGGTATTACTCATCGAATAGAGGTTGTCCAGAGATGGCTGCGATGCGTGACTGGGCGAGTCTCATGTGACTGTGAATTAAGGATCCCATTTGGGTAATTGACAAAGAATACAAACGGCCTGTAAAAGGAGAAAATTATTGAAACTGCAGCTTAAGTCGGGATCATAAAATAAACAAGTAAATGATAGTAAGAAAAACAATCTTAAGCCAGCTTTAGGCACCGATTAAATCATATTTTGTAACCGGAATTTATATTTAAACTCACAATAATTATCCTACAAGTGTGTAGAGCTTTTCCCAAATCTCCGAGTAAATAACTAAGCAATGCTTTCACACTCAATATAAAATAAGGTAAAGATTCCCATACCTAAGATGTGTCAGCGTTTAGCTAGAATTAACACGTCCACAACAATATACAAACAACTTAGTGTCTTTTTTTTTGTTATAACCAACATTCTATGCCTAACGCTAGGAGTTCCTAGAAAGTCTCGAGCAAATAATTGATTTGATAAATTGTAACAGAACTGGAACTGGAATCAGATTCCTCAGCTGTGGGGGAAAATTATGCGTTGGAAACAGCTGAGAAATTGGAACAACCTTTATCGACTTAATTGAGCTATTCTTTTTTCTATCGGTGAACAAGAAATCAATAGGTTAAATTAGCTAATGGTTGAGAAATAATAAGCCGGAATTGGGGGTTAGATTTAATAGAGGTGTGTGGGAACGGGAAATCATTCATCAAGCGGTTGGGAATTTCTTGGTTTTAATGGCTATGAAATTCCCAACTATATCTCGCAATTCATTAAGTTTGTCATCCGCTTATTAACTTATGCAAAGAGAACGATTAAGTGTAGTATTAATGAGTAATTTCAACCTTATCAAACCAAACACAATCGCCAAAAATACTTTAAAATGCAAAAAACAATAAAATTCTAAAAATAAAGCTAGCGATAAAATGCCTAAAAAGGCTTTGACTTTGGTGCCTTAAAGCTAACTATTTCAATAAGATCTTTGATCTTAGAAATTTGATTGGGAATGTTTTCCTTTTGAGGAATAATTAGTTGAGAATTATAAGCAGAAACTTGTCTATTTTTTTTTAAAGTCTGTTGACAATCTGCTATTAATTTTTAGAAATACCTTCTCAAATTTCTATATATCGGTATCGGTATTTAAAATAATATATTATCTTCATCTTTAATATGTTTTTTTCCTTCCAATTGTATTCCCTTAATTTCTTTCACTGTATGTACATATGCTTTATATTTGATAAGAACTTTAACCTATCTGGCAAACCATATTTCTTATGTCTTTGCTAAAGATAAAGACAGATTTCTGATTTTAGTTTAAAGTCGCGTGTTAGATTTGCTTTGTTTTCTGTTTAAGCGAACTTTGCCCACCTTTTTGGTGGGCTTCTGTCATCGGGGATCATCGTATGATGAAGAAGTATCTCGTATCTCATCATCATCATCATCGTCAGCGATCAGCAGTCCAAAACTGATCGAAAAGTTGTCGCCAAGCTGTGGAACTGGTTTATGGTTTTAGTCTAGCGGCCAAGCCCAACTCGATGATACGAGTATTTGGAGCATAATCCGAGTTGCGTCTCTTTAATTTTATGCGAGAGCGTGGCCAAAAGTTGCTTTTGATTTTTTTCTGTTAAAATAAAAAACGCCCTTCACGTGTAAGCGAAAAAATGGAAAACAAAAACAAGCTGAACACTTCAACTTTGCACTGCTGCGGAACCGGAATAAATTAATGCAAGGCAAAAACAAAACAAAACAAAAAAGATTATTTCGTTTGCTACGCAATTCGCGGCATTTGCATAATGCAGCTGCAGGTGGCAGAAAATAAAAAAAACACGCCCCAAGAAATCCCCTTCTCAAGAACCTATTGACTGAACCCAAAGCCAAACAGAACCCAGGGAACACTTGGAAAAAAAAGCTGGATAAAATTACTTTAAAACGTAGACCTTAGAAGGTATTGTTTATCAAAAATTACTTTTAGAATAAGGGATAATTCTACAAGAAAACCTTTTCTTCAATAAAGAAGATAAATTGTTAAGCTAGTATGCATTAACCTATTCTTTAATGATTTAATATTGCCTCTCCGATCCTTAAATTGTTTCAATTTACCGAAACCTTTAGTTTTAGTGGTCAGGAGTCCTATAAATAAAGAGATATCGCTGTATAAAGTCCCAAAAAACATTAGAAGGAACATACTTTATCATAAAATAAGATACTGGCCAGGTTTTTCTTTATTTTGCAAACAGAAAACACCACAAAATACCTGTACAAATACAGCAACTTTTTACAGTAAATGACACATTTTGGCAATATATTTCTTTGCGTGTGCATAGACTGAACCCAAACAGAAACCCAGAAACAGCGACTAAGAGAGAGTCAGTTTCAAAGAACCATAAAAACTTGTTGTTTGCCCTGGTCGCCGTCGCTTTTTTTCCCGCCCTTTTTGAACAGTCGGCGAGATATATATCGCATATGTACACATGTTCGTACATATGACACTCGTTATGCAATGGCATTGAAAGCGAGAGGGGCAACAGAAAAAAAAGAGACCGGGACAACCGGGCAAACATTACTACGCATGGCGTATCTAGATCCAAACCCAAATCGGAATCGCAATGGGGAATGGGAAGTGGGAATGGAACTGGGAATCCGAAAGCGAAATGCGAATGCGAATTCTCCGGCTCTCGGACACACGGCAGGCGACAGCAGCGACTGTTTTGTATCTGTATCTGGCTTATCAGCAGCAAGCCGCTCGCTCGCTCGACTGACAAATTGATAAAACAAGAAGGCAACACACACAAATCGGGGAGGTAACCGAGGTATGGAGGTTTCTGGGCGGGATGGCTGGCTGGCCTCCCCCTGACAAAACATTTCCATGCCCTTCTGCGGCAGATAATGCTGGGGATATAAAGGTGTGCGGGACAGGGAGCAGCGGAAATGCCTTGAGATGGGTTGAGAGCTTATGCCAACAGATTGGCGACTTCACTTTGTCATGGGGGTTGGAGAATAGAGTGAGAATTCTTACGTTTAAGGTTTTTCTTTTTTAGCAAAGGAATTTTCTTTCAAGAAATATTTTTCCAGGAGCTGGAGTCCTTTTTTAACTAACTAAATTAGATTTAATTCTTTGATTTGTTATCTTCCAAGTGTTAGTGTAAAGATCTTTTCTTTTTAAAATCTCTTTTTAAACTTAAAGACCTGTGTAGGGCATTTCTTATAATTTTATATATTAGAAGATATTTTTTTCCAGGTATCTTAATATAAATCAATCCTATAATCCTATAAATAATCTAAAATACATATGTGATCAAAATTCTTTATGACTTTATTGATATTTAATCTCTATTTTCTATATTAAATAATTTAAATGTTTCTAGGGTATTTAACTAGCTTATTTTCAATAAAAACAGATAAATAACTTCCCGCCTAGTAACTAATAATTAGAAATATATAGAAAATAAATTTCAACGACTTGCTAATTAAATTATCTCTCCTCCAGTATCCAGTTATCTCCAGTATATTTTTTCCAATTTAAAACCTCTAAGCAAAAGCAAAACGAACGCCAGTTCCATGCGCCAAATCATCTTTACACCATTTATCATTTTTATAACATATTAATAATATTATCAACTATATTTAAACAGCTTTATCCTGCAGGCACAACACATCCTCCACAATGGCCAATCCGCGCAAGTTCAGCGAAAAGATCGCGCTGCAAAAGCAGAAGCAGGCGGAGGGCACGGCGGAATTCGAGCGGATCATGAAGGAGGTGTATGCCACAAAGAGGGACGAACCGCCGGCTAACCAGAAGATCCTAGACTGCCTGACCGGCGTTCAGGAGGTCAGTCAAGCCTCGCCAGGAGCGGGTAACGGCTCAGGCGGCGGCGGGGGCAGTGGCTCTGGCAGCGGAGCCAGCGGTGGCGGAGCCTCGCCCGATGGCTTGGCCGGCGGTGGTTCCCCCACAGCCTATCGCGAGTCCCGAGGACGCAGCGTGGGCGTGGGCCCCATGAGGCGACCCTCGGAGCGGAAACAGGATCGCTCGCCGTACGGCAGCAGCAGCACGCAGCAGACTCTGGACAATGGCCAACCCAATCCGCATCTCCTCGGCCCGCCCACGGCGGACAGCTTGTGGCGCCGCTCCAGCTCGGACTCAGCCCTCCACCAGAGCGTGGCGGAGGCTGGCTTCAATACGGACTACTACCAGCAGCAACAGCAACATCAGCAGCATCAGCAGCCGGTCCAGCAACGATCTCACTCGCCGCACCATGCGATAGGCAGGAGCTTTAGTCCGCAGGCGCAGCGCAGGAAGTCGCCGCTGCTACAGCCGCATCAGCTGCAGTTGCAGCAGCTCCAGCAGCAGCAGCAACAGATGCAGCAGCAACATCAGCTGCACCAGCAACTCCAGATGCAGCAGCAGCACCAGCAACAGCAGCAGCTGCAACAGCATCAGCAGCAACAACAGCAACAGCAGCCGCAGCAGCAGCAGCACACAACGCCATACAATAACGCCAAATTCCCGAACTCGCTGTTCCGGCCGCTGCAGGATCAGGCCAGTTATGCCAACACCGGCTCCCTGCCCGATCTCACAGCGCTGCAGAACTATGCGCCACAGCAGCCGCAACAGCAGCAGCAGCCACCTCAACAACAGCAGCAGCAGCAACAGTTGCAGCAAACTCTATCGCCCGTCATGTCACCGCACAATCACCGCCGCGAAAGGGACCAATCGCCCAGTCCCTTCAGTCCGGCGGGGGGAGGAGGAGCCGGTCCCGGGTCCCCATATCACCAGCAGCAACACTCGCCCACCAGCAACACACAGCAGCAGCAGCAACCCAGCAGCTCGCCGCACCTGTCCTTCACCAATCTGGCCACCACGCAAGCTGCGGTCAGCACGTTTAATCCGCTGCCAACGCTAGGGCCGCACAATGCCACCGATTACCGCCAGCCACCGAATCCGCCTAGTCCGCGCTCCTCGCCGGGTCTGCTTAGCAGTGTCTCGGCCACGGATCTGCACTCCAGTGCTCCGGCCAGTCCCATACGCCAGCAGCAGCAGCAACAACAGGCACAACAGCAGCAGCAACAGGCACAGCAGCAACAGCAGCAGCAGCAACAGGCGCATCAGTTCGATGCCTCCTACAACAGTCTGAATACCTCGTTTCACAATCAGTTTGAGATCTTCTCGCTGGGCGATAGCAATTCCTCGCCAGAGCAGCAGGGCTTTGCCAATAACTTTGTGGCCCTGGACTTTGACGAGCTGAGTGGCGGCGATGGTGGAGGCGGAGGAGGAGGCAACGGTGGCTCTGGCAGCAATGGCGGTGGCCTGACCAACGGTTACAATAACAAGCAGCAGGAGTTGCTGGACTTTGGCGAGCTGAGCGGCAGTCCGGAGGCGAGTGGGAACAACAATAACATGCGACGCGGTCAGGTGAGCAACCTGAACAACAACGGGCTGAGCAACGGCGTGGTGGGATCGACGCACAACGGCAGCACAAACCTGAATGGAGCGGGGAACAATAATAGTAGCAGTAGTGGTGGCGGTGGCGGTGGCGCGGGCTCCTCTGGTGATCCTCTGGGCATCACAGCATCGCCTGTCCCCTCACCCTTAGGGTGTCCCAGCTCGCCGCTGCCCATACCCATGTCGGCACAGGGTTCGCCGCAGCAGCAACACCACCACCAGCACCATCATCATCACCATCAGCAGCAGCAACAGCAACAACAGCAACAGCAGCTTCATCAGCAGCAGCTATCCCTGTCGCTTCACCATTCTCCGCATCATTCGCCGATGCATTCGCCGCACCATGGGAACTCGCCGCTTTCGAGCAGCTCGCCAGTGAGTCACAATGCCTGCTCCAACTCCAACAACGTGGTAATGAACCACCATCAGCAGCAGCAGCAGCAGCAACTCCACCACCAGCAGCAGCATCATCTTCAGGGATCCTCGCAGAGTCACACGCCGACCACGGCGAATATACCCTCGATCATCTTCAGTGATTACTCCTCCAATGCGGACTTCTCGCGTGAAATCTTCGATAACCTAGACCTGGATCTGGGCCAAATGGATGTGGCCGGTCTGCAGATGCTCTCCGACCAGAATCCCATCATGATCGCTGATCCCAACATCGAGGATAGTTTTCGACGCGACCTCAACTGATACTATGAGGAGGCTGTTGCGGCCATTGAGAGCGGAGTGCTGCTGGAGGATACCTACCAAGAGCTGCTAGCTTCGGATGACCAAACGGCAGCTGTTGAGGCGGCAGCAGCAGCAGCAACAGCTGAAGCAACAGCGGCGGCGGCGGCGGCAGCGGCAGCGGCAACAGTTAGCGACAAGGACAAGAAGGATCTGGAGGTGGTGGAGCTGCTGGTGTCCGGGGTAATGGATGACCTGGTGGACTCTAGCGATCTAGACGAGGAAGTGCGAAACTTCTTCTTTTAGGTCGCAAGGCCCTTCCACCGGAACTGTTAAGATTTCCATTTTAAGTAAGCGGAAGCTTATAGCTGCGTTTTGGGACCTTACACATGATTCATTCAGCTTAATGTCCAGTAATTAAAATCAAAAGCTAAAATCACTTCCGCAAAATCATGCTGAAAATGAAAGTTTATTGTTATCTCGTTATCGTCCGTGCTTTCGTAGCCTAGCTCTTAAAACAAAAACAAAAAAAACTTAAAAAACGAAAAAAAGAAACAGAAAAAACAATTGTTAACCCCCTAAGTGTACTTGAGTGTCTTTTTACACCCTCTTTCCTCTTAAAAAAAATCAAGAAATCCCTAAGCACCCCCTGAACGAAAGCGAAAAACCTTTTTACAGCGAGTCTCAGATTTTACTTAACTACGCACATAAGTCACCATACAATTTTACACATATTTAAGATCTAATTTCTGTATATAAAAAAATAATACCTGAAGGGAAAGAAGAAAGCAAGAGAAAGAAAAACGGATTGAAACCAAAAAGTGTCTTAGACCAACGACCAAAATTATATTCTCTATACAAAAAATATAAAGAAGGAAAGCTGGGTAGAGAAGCGCCATTGAGCCATATAGAATCCCTGGGAAATATGCCATCTATCTCTGGTCACAGACCCCATTTCGGTTCGTTTGTTTATATTTTTTATTTCGATCCCCTAAAATATAGCTAGCTAATTATTATAAAAAGAAAAGCCACCCTTTTACCTTACCTTACCTACTTATATATAATATAATCCCAATGTGCCGTCGAAGCAATTACTAGTGTTTAAGATAAGCCGATATCAAAACCGATCCCCTCAGTGTAAAGTGCTGTAAAGTCTTCAGAGAACCCCACAACACATTTCGAATACAAACAAAAAACCGATAAATAGATGTACAGATTCGAGACATTACAACCTTCTTCTTCTTTATAAAAGCAGTATCACAAATTAAACGAGTATATAACCATATATAGCTAAATATATATATGTATACTGATATCTATAGAGGATAGTCCAGGCACAAGTGCAGCTCTTCTGCTGCTCCGACAAATTTTACGAAACAAGAATCAAAATCGAACTCAAAAGCAAAAGAAACCTATGGAAACTAAAGGAATTTTTCTACAAAATCTTTAACAAAATAGTAGATAGGTTTTTTCCAAGCAAATCGAAATCGAACTCCTTTATCCGATCACCTAACTATCGAACCACACCAATAATATCCCCTATTTAAATCCGTTGTTTTTTCCAGTTATTTTTATTACAAAAACAAAAGTAAACAACAGAAAAATAAGAGAATCAAATCAAAGAAAGCTTTATGGCCAGCAACCAACAATAAAGAGAATGGAAATTGCTAGGATTAAGGATAAATCCTGAACCTGAACCTGAACCCTTCATATAATACTTACTGTTTATAAATAATACAAAGCCACGCAAAAATCATTGAGTCTACTTAATAAATGTAACAAAAAAACTTTAAGAAAAAATGGGAAAAGAAAGAAAAAGCTTAAAAAGTGAAAATAAATGTTTTCTTTAATTCGAGTACCAGAACTTATACATATTTACACTTACAATACAAGATATACGGTAAATATTAGTGACGAAAGATGTTTTTGCTAATAAAGCCTCCCGCCCCTCCCCGCCCTCCCAACAAAAAGATTTCCTTTTTTTAATTATCGATGTAACTCTAGTTATAAACTAAACTTAAAGTGAGAGACGACGTGAAAAAAACGCGACAAACTTTACACGCGACAAAAAAGCGACACAAAAAATTAAAAAATCGACGAAAAAATCTATATAAAATATAAATGTAATTTAAAGATGTAATTTATGTGGGAAACGCGCAAAAAAAAATATATATACTTAGATCGATAACATTTGTCTCTGCTGTTTTGTGTTAAAATCTACACGTAAATAAAACCAACAAAAAAAGAACTTGAAGAATTATAATAATATTAGATAAGTGAGAGAGAAATGCTAATTATAAATTATACTATTATTATTATACGATATGAACTAAGTAATTGTGTATGTAATATATAATTACATTTATATAAATCATAACGGTACGCATCAACAACAGCAACAAGAGCCGCGAGAAATGAAAACCCGAGGAGAATAAGCCATAAGATTATATTCAATGTAATAACACAGTTATTTGTTTCAAATAAATCTTAAATTTGATTTTAAAGTCCAAGAAAAAAAATAACAAAATGGGATTTTATTCAGGAGTTGGGGTAAATGGCAATGTAAAGTCATATATAATAGTTATAGTTCTCAGAACCCTAGAATGAGGCCGAACCCATTAAATATTTTCTTGATCAACTTCATCAGGTGAGTTTATTTACATATTTGTTCCGACTTTTACCTATGAACATTTATCAAAATTTTCTAGTGCAGTTTTTTAAGAGTTTTCAAAGGTTTTCAAAGGTTTTGCGTACGTTTTTTATAAATTTTTAAGCTACTTTTTTTAATAGAGGTTCTTTAAAAATTCTTAATATTATTTTTTTAAATGCTTTTTCTATTAGGTTCCATTTTACTGCATTTTCCTCAGTGCACTGAACCACCTGTTGTTCCAAAAAATCCATTTACGTGGGCGACTGCATTTCTAGGTGTGCGAATAATTGCACGTAAAATTATGTAAATTTATAGAAACAAAAAAATAGCAATCAAAAGCACATTTGTTAATTGCTCAACAACGCGACACTCTCCCACAGGGGGAAGGTAGTGTGAGTGAGTAGTTTTTGTCTTTGTTAATAAGCGCGACGCAGTTTGTGTTTTGTGCTAATTTTAGTAGTCAAAGTTCAATGCGGAATATTGAATAACTGGAGGAAGGTAGTGTTGCCGTTCGATACTCCTCTTTCGAGATTCTACTACTTTTCCAGACAGCTTGGTACATATTTGCACATGTGCCGCTCGATAGAGAGGCAGAGAGAGCCGGTTGGCAAACAATTAATAATAAAATATTCACATAAATGCTTAAGACGTCAGCTGGGTTTTAATAAATAAAACAAGCACAAAAATAAAGCAAACAATTCGTAATTCCAAAATCAAGTTTTCGATCTTTACAGCTAAGAAGAGCTAATGGACGAGAGAGCAATGGAAATGGCGAAAAAGATTTAAAAAACAATAATAAGCACAGGGAAAAATAATTGGAAATAGTTTTAAAATAAGTAAAATTAAGAGTTTGCTTAGACAGGATTATTTGTATATAGAAGCTCTAAAGAACCTTTATTTCAATTAATCCCCAAAGAGTATTAATTTAATTGGTTCGCAATCATTATAGTTGAAAAACGTTTCCTGATCCTAATTTTTCGATCACAAAACATCAAAGATCTTACCAAAAAATCGCATCCAAACTATATAAATCTGACTTCTTAAAAAATTATCGAATTAATCTGAATTTTTTACACAGCTTATAGTATAAGTTTTAAATATTATTCAACCAATATTCCTTTTAAAAAGGTAAAGAACCAGAAGGACCATATTTTTCTTTCTCTACTGAGAGAGCTTCGATCGATTGAAGAGAGTAATTTATATAGAGAGAGAGCGCGTGGGAGAGCTAGCTTGATTATCAGCTAACGGTAAAGGGCAAGCCCCACACGTAGCAAGGCAAAAACAAATTCCGCCAACCGCCCATATACAGTCAAGCCTCTTCACTCAAAGCCAATATATATTACATAGCGGAAACTTAGCATTTTAATTGAAATGTTTTCGCTTACTTTTATTGCTGTTTATGTTTACTTTTCGCACTCTCATGTTTAATTGCTAATGTTAACAGAGCTCGAGGCGGCGGCGTCGGCGTTACTTTTAGGGGGTTCGACTGTACTGTATACACTGTACCGAAGCGAGATAGGCCAGCGGCGAGAGACCAGGGCGCGGAATTGTTGTTGTTTATTATTATTATTTTTTGTGCTCATGTTATACCTTAATTAAGTGTTAAAATGGCATGAAATTAAATCAGAGCGAGTGTGAGTGCGTTCGCTGGTGCCTGCTGGTGCGCGAGTTAGCTGGAACAGCTATGACGCTGTGACGATAACGTCATTATCGTTATCACCCCCAAGCCACTCAAAAGGCGCAAATGTTATCAGCGGGCATGAGAGAACAGCAACAACAACAGGGCAGATTCCCGATTCCCATACAAACAATCCACACCCAGAATCGGCCGACATTATTCCGAAGTCTCAGCGTTCTGGTGCACCCTGCTTGCTCCTCCACACCTCCACTCCTGCAGTTTTCAGACCGCTCTACTCTCCAGGGGGCACCGCCTTCGGGACATTGCCATTGCTGTATTGGATGGATGGCTACATAGCCATTGCTTTTGCCAGCTGGCGCTCTTCGCCGGACGTACTTAGTCACAGTCGGGGTCAACATTATAATGCCGCTTTCTATTAAGGTGGATATTGTTAAGACATGGTTGGGCACGGAATACCAGGCTGATTTAAAAATAATAATAATATTTAGATAACTATTGTGACCTCTAAAAAACAACACAATCTGATTTTAAGCCATAAACCTTGCACCTATAACTTATTCATTGTTTTCTTAACCAGCACTAACCAAAAGTATATACTTAAAAAGTCAAAAGTAATTAGTTCTTTTATTTCTTACTATATTTATACTACTTTTCTGATTGCAGTTGTATAAGCTGTATATGTAGGTATATAGTTTTTGCAACACAGGCCAGTTGAATGCACCCCAAGTTGCTTATATGGCACACAATTGATAAGAACGCGAGAGATTCTCGGATTCCAATTGTAATGCATAACTTAGTGTGTGTGTGTGTATGTGGGTGCTTGTTGTGCGTGTGTGGGGCTGGAGTAATCATAATAGCAAATAATTAGTATTGATTACAGAGCTCCGCCATTGATTGGACACTATGCAAAGCAGAAAGTTGGAAATTTCGGGTTTACCGTCCTATAAATATGTATGTTATTTGAGTATTTTTAAGAGAAGCTTTTCAATAACATTTGAAATATTTGAACAATATAATAAGAATTTTTTTAAATTCTGATATCCACAGAACTTTTTTTTTTAATATGTATAATTTTTTAGAACATTTTCATCCCTAAAGAAATAAGCTAGCCACTTAAGTTCCTCAAAACAACTTAAAAACTCCAGAAATCCTGCAAAAAATCTTTTAAATTTTCTAAATAACATAAAGTCTATTAATTTCTTTTTAAAAATTATTTTTAAACTTGCCTACCTTAAAAACTAAATCTTCCTTATTAACAAATACAAGTTTAACATAATTTCCATATTTTTATAATAAAAGCCATTAAATTTCTTAAAACTCTCTAAGAACTTCAGGAATTCTGTAAAATCTCTTAACCATTTATAAGGTACAACATGTTAAAATCTCTGTTATTAATTATAAATTTTCACACCTTAACTCATGAAACTTCTGATAACAAAAAAAGTATTTAAAGTTCTTACTCCCATTCTTTAGAATTTATAAACATATTTTTGCTACACAGTCCAGTGGGCGGGGCACGTGCCTTTTAGTCCCAGACATTGTCCCTATACACACACACGTTTATATGGTACATATCTCCGTACGATGGGGTCTGCGTGTGATAGCAGCCGCTAAAAATAGTCGCCAGCATTGACGTTATAGGGAGATTGGATTGAATTGTATTGGCACATGTATTTATGCTTCGTTGCATTCCACATTCCCCTCAAGGGCACGTCGATAAAGGGTCCCAAAACAGTGGGTTGCAGCCTGTGAATGGGGTCACCAAACCATATTTGCACCACTGTGCGCTAAGGCAAAAACTTTGATTGCAACAATAAACAAGCGCAGCAGCAGCAGCGCCGGCAGCAGTAAAAAGAAGCTAAATCAAGAACGGCAAATAAGAAAAACTAATAGAAATATGCATTGTAACGAAACGTAAACAGGCGATAGTGCAATGAGTTTATAAACAATTTTATTTGCTCTCTTTCGCTCTCTCTATCTCTCAGCAGTGTAATCAGTAATAGAAAATGCCTGCATTTTTTAATTCACAGAGAGAGAGAAATTCCTTGAACGGTCTATTAAAATGTTTAGATTGTGATCTTAAATAGGAAACAGGACTTGGGAAAAATAACGATGAAAATAGGGTAATGAATATAAATACATATATAAATAAGAGCATGAACCTTGGTTTCCTTGTAACATGAAGTTATTTATCTATTATTTGTTGTTTTTAAAATAACAAGATACTTTATTGTTTATGAGTATTAAAAAGATTGTTTTATAACTATAATCTTATTATCTTAACATAGAAAAACACTGCAAAACTTGGGATTAAAACTTCTTTTTATACACTTTCAAACTCATCTATAAAGCGCTCTAAAAACTGGAAAACCTCATTACAAAAACCTTTTTTTGCATATCCTAAATTAAACTTTTAAAAATCGTTTTTTGAAACTTCAAATAACAGTCTATGCTCTTTATAGTTTATAACCAAAATGTCAGGAAAGTAATGCCTACTTTGGTGAGATCTAAAACCCCATTATAATGAAATATTTAAGAAAAGACAGAACCTCACTAAGAAACTATTTGCTCATGCGCAATATCCGGATAAAATGGGAGAGAGGAAGCGATGTCAAGGCTGCGTCACACAACGGAAATAGACATCAGCCACGATTTTGGCGGGCACAAATATGCTATTTGCTCTTTCAGTTACCACAATTACTCCAACAGGCTGATCAAATATTGATCGAGCTGAGGACCCCATGTGAGCTCACTACGTCACGGCTGACGATGGTTTCCATTCCCCGAGGGGGAGTTATTTCGGAGGGGAAGAACCTCCGCAGCAAGACCTCACCGAAACCTCCGTGATGTAGCCATGATAAGGTATGCGGTACCACAAAGCCCAGACATTGTTGATGGCGCTGGGAACTTTCCTTTCCCATCGATAACAAGATAACAAATAAATCGTATTAATTTATATTTATGAATCAAGACTCACTCACCACCTACCTCACCTCACGCGTCCGCATTGCAGTAGAAATCAAAACTGGCTCTGGGGATTGGCTCTCAAACTGTTGTTAAGCTTTTCCCAGTGGCGCGCAAATAAAGCTCTAGGTAGCCAAGTAATTTTCAAACTGCAGAGCTTGTTGAACTCTACAAATTCCCAAGTAATTCGTTTCATTATCTCAAAGTACTGCAAAAAGGAGTAAATATTTTAGGGAGAATCATTAAAAACCTTCTAGACAATGTATACGAAATTGTAAGTCACTTATGCACACACTTATATCTTTCCTAAATCTCGTTCTCTTTTTAAATTGGTTTGCAAAAAAAAGTAATGAATGATTTTCATAACTCGATATTCAAAAGCAACAAATTATGGTTCGAGTTACATACATAACTTCTACTGTATTTATTATTAACCTACTATATTTTGGGAATGATAATTTCAGATCCTATTAGTACGCAGATAATCCTCCTCATCGTCTCCTTCGGCATCCTCGACCACGCTATATGAACTCTTGCCAACGCCATCCTTTGCCAGATGGGTCTCAAAGAACTCCTCGACGGTGTCCGTGTTCCACTTTGTGATGGACAGCGTCTCCTGGACCTTGCCGCTGGCATCCAGCAGCTTGACCACGGGATCCAGTCCCCTTACGTATTTGATCTGCAGATTGGGGAACTTGGCGGGCCGGCCGCTTTGGATGAAGGCCTGAATCTGTGGATAGGCACGGAATTTGCAGGTGCACACCTCCAAAATGGCCTTGGCATAGGTTCGCTGGGCTGCCGGCTGCTGATCCAAAGTACAACATTGCTTGCAGTGAGGCCTGGATTTAGGTAAAGTCCAGATAATAATTAAAGAATAATATTCTATACAATTAAACCTACTTGATGGCCTCCAAGCCGAAATCATCTAATTTGTCACAACTGGAACACATCAACTGGGCTTTTATGAAACCCAGTTCCCGGCAGTCGGCTGTAGTCATTTCGGCATGGATTTGCTGGAACTGAAAAAGGGAAAATATGTAATTTTTACGTTTTTCATATACCTTATTAACTCACGCTCACGGCCAGCACAAGAAAGACCACGAATCGCAGCATCTTTGGGGCTAAATTATAATTAAATTTACTACGTCCACGTCGTTGTTTACAATTTTTTTCCCAGACTAGCGATAACCGATTGTGTTTATCGACTACTATCGGCGTGAGTCTCGTGCCTTGCAGTCATTCGTGACTCAATTAAAAGCAAGAAACTCTTATTAACTTAATAATCCAATAAACTAAATAAGTGCAGTAAATTAAGAAACCCTATATTCTGGTCAAACTAAAAAAATGGCCGTGTTGTACTTAACGATAGTTGAGCCAACTGGTAGTTCGTGCCTTGTCGTGTGTGACATGAGCACATCCCTAACATCGCTAGACTATTAAGATTTATTCAACATTAAATACTAAATACTGCCCACGATTTTCCTATCGCCTGAATGTTTTGCCATCTGATGTTGAACCCGCCTTTGGAACTGTTATACCACCGACATTTTTTCGCCTTGCAACATTCCCACGTCATAATAAGATATTTCTTCTCTTAATTATTTGAAATTAACATTTCGGTCAGTATGACCACTTGCGGTAAGATCTAGTATCTAGTAGTTTCTAGTATTAATAGCGAGAGAGCTCTCAGAGAGATTCGCTCTCGGCTCTCTCCTCTCCTTTTAGCAGACTGTTGTTCTTAACAGCTTCAATTCGACCCCATTTACATGTTAGCCCGAAATTCTTCGTCCATTTACATGTTAACCCGAAATTTTACGTCCATTTACATGTTAACCCGAAATTTGACTCTGTTAACCCGATTTTTGACAAAGCGCCGCTAAATTCTTAAATGTAGATGGCCTTTAGAAAATCGAAGCGACCGCAAGGTGGGGTAATTTTATTTGCTTTCATATTTTCATATTATTAATATTTTTATAATTCATTTTAAAATAAATGGTAAATATTAACAATTTTTTAATCCGCCGCACTTGAATTTTATGTTATTCTTCTTATGTTATGTTATGTAATTCTCTCCCACGCGAAAGACGAAAGAGGCGTAACGAGATGGCAGCTTTTTTAACAGAGGTGGTATTTTTTGATCGTTTTAAGCTTGCAATATTCCCACGTCTTGTCTTAAATATTCGAAATTAACAGTTTTTTTTTTTAATTTAGGGGGATTTTTCAATCGATAATTTATCGACTGCTTGAGATTTTTTAGGGGGAAAGATTAATATTCATCTGGCAACACTGGCCATCGCCAGCCAGAAAAACGAAAATTTATTTGCTGGTGCAATTGTTTTTTCGCTTCGCTCGCGAAGTTTGATACCAGTTTAAGTTAATTTTAATTCCGTACAGTATAGCAAAGATATACAAATCAACGAATTAACTGCAGTATTCCCCGTGCGATAGTATTGGCAACAACAAATACACAAATTGAATAAATCAATAAAACGGAAACTGAAACGTGAGAGAAGAGAGCGCTGCGCAGAAGAGAAAAACCCAACGCAATCGACCAACGCATAGAAGAAAACAAGGTGAATAAATAGAACATGGCACGGAAAAGGCAAAATAGAATATCAATTCGAGTAAAAATCGAAAACAGAAATAGAAAAGGGGCGGAGAAAGGAAAAGGGAGGAGAAAAAACTAACGGTTACAGGAGCTGCTCCAGGCCAGAAGTCCATGCTTTCTCTCTTTCACCCACTCTCCCAGTGTGTGCGTGTGTGTGTACATGTGTTTATGTTTTGTTTAGCAAATTAATAAACTTAATTCTGCTGGGGTTTCGCCACTCAGGTGCTAAAAAAAAGTGAACACTTTGATAAGTCTGGGAGGTGTTTGTGCGCTTGCTGTGTGTACTTGTTTATTTAATTCATATTTACACAAGTAAATTAATTCATTTGCCCTTGTACAATAACAACAAGCTGGCTGCTGTTCCGTTTGCTTGGAAACTTGTTCTAACTTGCAGTTGCTTTTTGTCGTTTCGCCCTCTCTTTCCTTCTCCTGTTTCTCTATCCCCACAATACCAATGCAGTTTTTCATTCAACGCTTCAGAATCCAGGAAATCGCCCCTCGAGACCTTCATTCATCCATTTCGTTCCATCTCCTCCTCCCTCCCATCGCCATCTTTCGCTTGCATCTTCATCTTCATCTCTTTTGTGCTCCCGGTCCCGTTTGACTGGTTTCCTTCTTATTTTTACCCTCTGTCATTTGTGCGTCTCCCGTCTCCCTCTGGCACACCTGCTGCACGGCAGCTGGTCCACGCGCTCGAATTTCTTATCAACGAACTCTGGGCTGAAATTTAAAACCAAAAGCAATACCAAAAACGAAAACCTGGCCTAAACCCATACTGCGTTGTTATTTTTCCTCGGCGATTTGCTAATTTTCAACGCCTTTTGTTGCGGCGGCGGCCCTGTTGCTTTCTCCCTCGCAACTTCTCCTACTCCCTCTCCCACACAAACACATACGCATAGTTACAGTAGAACCAAGCTATGATCACTTTGCTTAGAACCAAAGAACATATTTTAAACCAAAAACTTAATCTTAGAAAACTTAATTAAAGAAAATCTCTACAGGTTGCCAAAGAAAAGTGTATCTTCAAGCTAGAATGTGAGAGAATGGTTTCAAACTAGTAAGTTTAGAGTTATTGAAAGCTCCACTGTACACCCGTACGATCTTACGGTGTCGTGCAATTTTGCAATATTTCAAATGCCCAGCACATCTGACTCACTCGCGCAGGTAACTGTAATTACTAGATGGCCCACTTGCGTTCCACACTTGTGGATGGCATTCGTCACCTTTATCAATTGGTTTTTACTGCTTTTTATTTTCTCTTGTTGTTTTCTGCACTAATCATCAGTCTGTCGGTTTCCCTTTCGCCGAGGGCACTCTTTGATAAGTCCCCAGGTGCCCATTGAGCTCGTTTGGCGTCTATTAGCTCATTATTCAAGCTTACGTCCGCTCGCCCACACGAAAAGCGTAAAAAAAATAGTGGAGGAAACGCACTTACACTCGCAGAAATTGGGCACAATCTAGGCACTCTTCTTGATTGGCCCCAATTCTCGTTCCTTTTCTTCTCAGTTTCCATTTCAATTGACCGAAAGGTCAACTTAATTGCATTCGTGTGTGGCTTCTGTCTCTAGCTGTCTTCCTTTCACGTTCGTGCCATTTCAGCTGTCAACTTTCACTCGTGCGTATTGTTTTTGTTATTTTTAGATGGATGTATAAATGTGTGTGTGAGTGTGTTTGTTTGTGTTAGTGGGGGTGGGAGGGAGTTCTGAAAGTTGAATTGTAACGGTATGGTTAAGGATCCACATTAGTGACGAAAGCAACAGGATATGGCCACCTTGTAACATTATTATCTGTCTTATCTTTTTCAACTTATATTTTCGGATATCCTCTTCTTATTCTTAATATTTTCATTATTTTAGTAATGCACACGAGTTACGACTAGTGACAAAGCCATGACAAGCACATGGCATTTATTTATTTAAAAATATCTGTGTGTAAATCATCTTTATCTTATCTCAAGTTTATTTAAAGTCACGAAAATATTTTCATTGTATGGAAATCAATGTATTTTTTTTCAACTTTCTAAAATCCACACTAGTAATGAAAGCAACCTCATCATGATATTAAGTATCTGAAAATGATTAGTGTTTGAATTATTTAATTCTATGAACTTAGAGTTAAACCTATAAAAAATATTATTTTTTATCTGCTTTGACTTTAAAATGTTGAAATTGTGCTGTCTAAATTTATATCTAGACAGTGTATTGTTAGCATCGTTAACATTGATTATACATTTTTTTCTAATTTATTTAATCGATTAGGATTGTTTAGGAAGGCCTTGCTAATGGCTCAGAGAATCTGTTCTTAATTAAAGATTATTTGATTATATTCAATACGAAATGGAAAATTTTTGCTACTTGCTTAACAATAAAAATGTTGAGCTGACTGAAATGTTTAATTAATAATTATTAATCGGCAGTTCCATGGAAAATGTCTAGTTAAGCTGATTAACGCACTGATTTTATTATGGTTTTTGTATAGATCAAAGCTAAAATCACCGCAAAGACGGAAATCCAGTTGTTTATTCGTATGCCCACTCAAGTTGCAGCTTTTTTATGTAGAAAAGCCACAAGGGAATTGTTTGTTTCCATTGAAAAATTGAATGCCTTAGCGATAAAGTAAGATTTGTTGATACTGGTGAAACCATACATTTGATTCCCATTGCTTTTTAAACAAACGAAAGTGGCTTATGCCACGGAAAATGAAATAGGATGATAACAAATGCATGATTTTATACTATATTTAAAGCTAAATAATAAAGCTGGTAGACCTTAGTTTAATACAAAATATGTAACTTCTGATCCCAAGTGATCTTTTCTTGGGCGATGTCTGACACTCTTTTCGAACCTCTTTTTTATTAGCACCTTTTAGATTAAGTTGATAATTTTTCGTCTAAATTTAACCAAGTATTGTAAACACAGAATTTTTGTGAATTTAAGTGTCTCAAGTGAACTTAAGTGAGTGTGTAAACCAGAGAACAACAAAAAAATTCTCGATAATAAAAGCAAACTGTGCAAACACAACAGCCGCTTGAGTTCCGCTCGCGATTCTGGCCAGGTAAATAAACGATGACATTTTCTGTTCAAAAATTTATGAAATTCGATTTTTCTGACGTTTCTGTTTCTCTTGTTTTCACTTAGGTCAAGCATAGGTGTTTTGGTTGGTGGGAAGGCGGCGGCTGGCGCGGTGCTAGGCAGGCAATTAACCCACACAAAACCACTTTTGAGTTGAAATTTAATTGCACTTCGTTTTTGTTTTGCAGCAGCACGTCAGCCAGTCCGCCAGTCAGCCAACCAGCCAAGAATTACACAGCTTACACTCCTCAATCCACCACGACACTCCTGTATCATCAGTTCACATTCCAAGTAAAGGGTGCCATGAGTTAAAAATCAAGATGCAAGTAGTCCAGGATCTGCTGCTTGTTATCGCTTTAATCGGCGCTTGTTTGCTGCCGCTAACCGCCGCCTGCTCTTCGCGTGCCATTGCCAAGCCGCGGCCTACAGCTGCTCCGATCCTGCCGCCGCCGGATAATGTGGAATTGACCACAACAACACCAAGGCCGAATGTTACCTTTCCGATCTACGCCTGCCCGCCAACATATGCCGCCTGGTATTGCCTGAACGATGCCACCTGCTTCATGGTGGATATACACAACGAGATGCTGTACAATTGCGAGTGTGCCCTGGGTTTTATGGGTCCCAGGTGCGAGTACAAGGAGATAGATGGCTCCTACCTGCCTACCAGGAACCGGGTGATGCTCGAGAAGGCCAGCATAGTGAGCGGAGCGACACTGGCCCTACTATTCATGGCCATGTGCTGTGTGGTCCTCTACCTGCGACACGAGAAGCTGCAGAAGCAGAAACTACACGACAGCACCACCACAACCACCACGGATGGTGGTGTCGGTGGCTGCCAGAACGAGGGAATGGACGAGGTGGATGGTTTGAAACCGTTGCGTCCAGTGCGACGTCCCTTTGGCCCCTGCCGCATCCTAACGCTGGAGGAGGCCCACCACCAACAGGCGGTGGTCCAATCCCATCGCCCCACCAGGCACTGCAACTAACTGATAGCCCGCTAGGCCAGGCAGCTCCCCCTAACGAACTATTTTGTTTCTTTGAATGTCTAACATGTCCAACTGTTTTTACTTTTAACCTTTTTAACGAAACCATTCTGAGATGACGAATGCCTTAGTCTTAAGTGCCCCCAAAACTGACGTGCCTTTAAAAAAGAATTAAAAACTTTGGACCAAGAGTATTAACGAACGACAGCTGATTGCTCAGAGAGAGAAAACTAAAAACACGAAAACCTAGAATTAATGCAATGCAATTTTGGCAGTTAGCCGACCATTTATTTATTATACACCTAACTTTATTTAACGCCGCGTGAACTATTAACGTTAATAAAATCGAAAAACTAAAAAGCAAAATTCTGCATGGATTTCTTTACTATTTTTAAAGTATTTATAAGTTTCATATTTCAGAGTTGCATGAAGATTACTCATTCGATTTATGGAAGACTGCCTAAAGCCAATTTTTAGTTGAGTTTTTCGTAAGCAGTTACTTCAATAGGTAATTCATGTGTGTAGTACATGTGTATGTAAGAAAAGAAAAAAAAATATTTTAAATAAGAAAACGTGTCGGAAAAGCTTTA
>JABJVT010000090.1:0-25000 GCA_014170255.2 Drosophila triauraria
AGTTTCTGTGCCACGCGCCAATTTATGTGCTTTTATTGAGGTTTTGAAGGAGCCATAAAAGTTTATAATGAGTTGGCTACGATTTCTTGAAAAACTGGATCATGCTGGAAAGATCTAGCACTGTTTTTAATCATTTTAGGAATTAATTTTTAAAGAACTATAACATAATTCTATTAATTTAAATTAGTATTTAGTTTTTGAAACCCCCCTAAAATCTCTTTATAAAATGGTAAACATTTGGATTTTAATTATCTTAGTAAGGGTCCATAGGTTTTATTCAGCGAAATTTTCCTGGAAAACCTGATGCTAATTCCCACTGAATCACCCCTATAAAGTGGCCCACAATTGGCACATTTAAGGGTGAAAAAACCCACTCAACATATGTGCAAAATCGATAAGTAACCTAATCTAGCAGTAAAGCGTGGGTTTACTAGCTTTAATACCAACCCGCAAATGATGATGCCGAAGCACTGGACCAGCGCCGGATAGAAGTTGTTCATGGAGACGCCGCCATCGTCCACGCGAGGCGACGCGGTGACATTGGCGGGGGCGGTTGTCGAGTTCGTGGCCACGACCGTGGCTTCCGTGATGGCCGCCGCCAGTCGCTCCTTGGCGTACTCGGCGTAATACATGGCACTATCCATGGTGAAATACTCCGGAGGGTGTGGGTTAAAGGTTAAAGGTTACTATTTGCACGTCATGGCGTCAGGAAGTAGAGTGCTCCGCGGGTCGAACCAACAGCTGATTGGTGACGTCAAAGGGCCAGCTGCAGCTGCTGGCTTATTGAATTTTCGCACAGCCCTCGAAGCTGTGTTCGCTTTTTTCTATTAACTTTTTTTCCACTTTATTTACGCAGTTTTGTTTGCTAATACTTGGCAAATTTTTGGTGATTTTGTTGTTGTTTTTGGTGTATTTTTAGCACTCGCTTTCAATGCTCAAAAAGAGGTGGAAAAAATTCGCAACGCCCGGCTGGCTGCTTTCGCTTTCATCTCGTCGCGTCGCACATTTTACAATTGAGAGAGGCTCGGCGCACTCGCTTTGAACAATTATTTCGCCTGCCAAATGGTTAATTAGTCGGAATTAAGTTAGCTAAGAGCTTGGAAAGCGCTTGTTTAACCGCCCGTTTTGTTTTTTATTTGCAATGTGACTGATGTGACCGTGGCGGGGCGGTTGGAATATACCATTCTGGATTAGTTGGAAATGTACTAAAATATGCCATGACAAAATATACCACTAAATATACTTAAAATATGGATAGCGGTAAATTCAAGGAAAATTTATTATAAATATAATTATTTAGAAAAATTAAGGTATTTTGGTTTCGTAGTATTATGAATATTAAATATACATTGGAAAATAAATTTATTATAAATATTAAATGATTTGTAAATTCAATTAAAAGATTTTTTAACATAAGAAAAATGTTGTTGTGTTATTAGGAAATATATCTGTTTGAAATTCAGTAAAATTAATATTTTAACTTTGAATTCATTTAAAATTCACCAAATTTCATTAGGTATTGAATAGTTTACTGTAAATTAAAATACCAAAACAACTTACAAATAATACCAAAAACAGTGTTACAAAGCACTTTTGCATAAACAGCTGATGTCGTGGACGGAAGAAGAAGACAATTAGTCATCAAACAAAATTGTTAAAACGAAGTTTGCTGGGAAAACCCTAAATTCTCTTTAAATTTAACATTTTAAGGACAAAAACCGACCAATATGAATCGCCTTTTCGGTCGCGGCAAGCCCAAGGAGCCGGGCCCAAGCCTAAACGATTGCATAGCCGGGGTAAGTCCAGAATATCTTATGAGCAAACAAAGAAATTATAGATTTTTATTACACACTCCAAAATAGGTAGATGCCCGTGCCACAAATATTGAGGAAAAGATCAATAAACTGGAGACGGAGTTGCGCAAATACCGCGAGCAAATGTCCAAAATGCGTGAGGGCCCCGCTAAGAACTCCGTAAAGCAGAAGGCGTTGCGGGTGCTGAAACAAAAGAAGGCGTAAGTTTTGGGGCCACGCCCTCGAAAAATTATTGTTGTGGAGCAACTCCACTCTTACAGGGTTCTCCTTTGCTTATTATAGTGTTTTTGTTGCATTTTTTGACGTCCCTTGAGCTTATTTACTTAATTAACTTATGTTTTTACATATTCTTACTTTATTTCAGCCGTTCATTAACTAGATTTTAATCCCTATTATCTCCATATATCTTATAGCTACGAACAGCAGGCGGAATCTCTGCGCAATCAGTCGTTCAACATGGAACAGGCCAACTATGCGGCGCAGTCACTCAAGGATACTCAGGCCACTGTGGCAGCCATGAAGGATGGCGTCAAGCAAATGAAGACCGAATACAAGAAGATCAATATTGATCAGATCGAGGTATATTTTACACAAATATTACAGTTTGAAAAAATCTATAAAAACTTTAAATCTAAAATATAATATATATCTAAAATAAATATAATATTTACATCCACAGGACATTCAAGACGACATGGCTGATATGTTTGAGCAGGCGGACGAGGTGCAGGAGGCTCTGGGTCGCACTTACGGCATGCCCGAGGTAGATGACGATGACCTGCAGGCCGAGTTGGATGCCCTGGGCGATGAGATAGCTCTGGACGATGACACCAGCTATTTGGATGACGTAGTAAAGGCTCCGGAAGCGCCAAGCCGAGAGCCTGGAGCCGATAGCATTGTGCCTGGCAAGGTATGGTTACCTATATAAAAGAGGTACTTATCTGGAAACATATATATTTATATACATTTATTATTACTTGCAGAGCACCATTGAAACCGATGAATTTGGCTTGCCAAAGATTCCCACATCCCTAAAGACCACATAGGCCAGGAGCTGCCAGCTCTCAGGTTTCCAATCTCCATGTTTTGTTGAACTTTTCGGGCACGCTTTGTATATTTTATATATTAATGGATCGAAACAAAGATATCCTCTCAAGTATCACTTTTGTACGCATTTGTTTTGTTCAATAAATAGCCGGTTTACGAAAATAAAACCAAATAAAATTACAGTCGAAGTTAACTAACTTTAAGTTAGAGTTCTCGTTTTAATGAAGTTAATAGAAGGAGGATAATTTATTAAATTATTATTTTGTTTAATTTGATTTAGTTCTTTTATTTTAAATGGAAAAAAAATATACGGGAGTTGCTAAAAACAATTGAAAACGTGTCGGAAAGTATGCAGCAACATTTTTTAGCTGGAAAATGCAGTGTAATTTTTTTCCAGCATATTTTAGGGTACAATTTAGATTTATTTTAATTTTTTTGAATTATATTTTCTATTTGACTTGCATTTTAAATTAATATATACCAAGAATTCTATCCAAATTTCACATTCTCCTAAAAATCCCCCTTAAACAAGTCAAACTGTAATTCCTTCTACTGACTAAGCTCTCTTTGGTTCTCTCCCGCAAGCTTTTCAAACTGCAATTGCAATCGCTACACCGGCACTCTCTTAACCTCGCACTCTCCCACGCACACACTCGTACTCGTCAACAACGCCGCTCTCTTTCGCAGAGTGCATGAAGGTAACCGAGCGCGCTGAAGCTTTGAAGTTCAGAGCATGAACTTGAGCGGCCGCGCGTGTGTTTCTCTGCCATCGCGGGCCAATGTGAGCGCGCTGCTTGTGTGCAAAAATAAAGCGTTTCGCCGTTTAGTTGTCTTTTGACTGCTGTAACGGACAGTCGCAAATTTTCCCCTTAATTCTCTTTACACCCCAAACCAAAACGACGACGACGTTTCCAGCCAGGAAAACCTTCGCTTTTTTACAAGCACAGCAACAAAAACAAGCTAGAAACTGCAACAAAAAATCAATTGTGAAAACGTAACTGTAACAACTGCAGCGTCGCGAAAAAAAAAAAACAACAACAAAACGCCCGCCCACCTTACCGCCCCAAGTCGCGTCGCGTCGCGCCGCGTTGCTAATTAAACAATTTGCTGCGGCAAATAATATTTTGTGCAAAAAATAAAAAATATACAAAATAAATGCAAAACCCCAAAATGCGTTACAAAGAGTTCTAGAAAATAAATTAAATAAAAAATATATTAACGGAGTTTAAGTGCGTGTTTTGCCCCTGAAAAATGTCAATTAAATAAAGCCAACTATTTTTGGTGCAATTTTGACAGAGTTTTTGGTCGGGGCAAGCCCCCTTCCCAACCCCTATCTCCTTCCTCAACAAGTGCCTGAAAGTTTACATAAAATAAAAAGAAAAACACGCAAAACCCAAGTGAAAAAAAATCTGAAAATAACTCGAAGAAAACTTAAAACAATAAGAGTAGAAATTTATTTTTATTGCTGGCCTGCTGAAAACATAATGGATATATCGCCAATTGGATTACTTTTGCTTGAAATGGTAAGTTTTATCTACGGACTATTACATTTATTTATTTCTTTATTAGTTTTGTTGTTTTCAATCTTTATGTAGTGACTTTTTGCTCAGCAGATCGCTCATACGCAGCGTTGCATTTTTGCAACTCGAATGCAGGAAGCAAATAGCGCACAAAAAAAAAAGCTTTTTATTTATTTCGTCATCGCTGCGCATACTTACATTGCACATAGATGCATATATACTTGAAAGTTCAGGAAAAAAAAATGTTGGAAATGCATTTATAGAGGCTTTTAGGAGAGATCTTTCTATATTTTTCTGGATACATTGCATAATTTTGCGTTAAAATTACACTAAATTATCAAGAAATACTAATAAAAGCTTTTCTTTGTTAACATTGCAAGTATTTTGGGACATGTTTTTAAAGAAAAACAACTATTTTGAACAATAACGTAAAAGCGAATTATATAAATAGAATTTAAATATATTTTGAGCTTATTTCTTACTTTAAAGTGATTATTATTAATTACTTAAAAGATTTATCATATTTTAAACCTTAAAAGGTTGCCCTAAACTTGTAGATTTTGTAGATTTTTAAAAACTCGTATTTATTTTAGATTTACATTTATTCACTTTAATCCAACAGTTTCCCTATTTTTAAATCCAAATCGAAACATGACTAATGTCCAAATCCAAGGAAATAAATCACAAAATTCGCTGAATATTAATTTAGCAAGCAAACATTTTTTGCTAGTTTGATTTTTGGCTTAGATTGTTCAATAAATGCTCGATCACCCTTCTAGAATTTCACAAAGCCAAATCGCGCGCTTACTGGCCCAGTTAAGAGTTAAATTTTGGTTTTGGCCAATTAACTGAATTCGATACAAAGTGAAGAAGAAGCCATCAATAAAACTGCTGATTATATTTTCTTGAATTTGATTTTTTGCGATTTTATTTATTTATATTTTTTATAGCTGAAACATGTCAATCAGTTTCGTTTTTCGGCTTCGTTTGTTAACCACAAATCAGAGTCGAGCAAAAAATGAAAAAAATACAGTCATAGAGATTTGCAAGTCAAAATTGAACGCTCGGCCTTCGAAGGGGGCAATAAATAATGCTCGATGACCTGAGCGAGAGAGATAGGGCCCTGAAAATACCTATACTCGCATGTACTTCCTAAAATTTATTCAGCAGAATAACTGACCAGCCTCACCAAGCGAATTCGTATTCCCACCATTCCCATTCCCATTTCCCCAAAAATGAAACCAAAACAAGCAAACAAAGTTCAACACGAAGGCGGAAAAAAAAGCAAATCTAAATGAGATTTGCCAAACAAAACCGATAGCCCTGAGTCCCGCCGTCGATAAGAATGAGCTTTCAGGGGATTCTCCTTCGTCATATGTTACCTGGTCGAGGGCCCATCAGATAGTAGGATTTATTTTTATGTAGGTAAATGGTTGATTATAATAATAATTAGGTATAATAGAATTTTAATTTATTTTAAAGTGAGGAAAGTGTACAGTATGGAATGAGCAGGGTTTGAGAGTTGGAAAGAAAGAGTTAAGGAGAGATTCTTTGGATCAAAAATAATCCTTAAGGATATAAGATATGCTGATAGAACTTTTAGGAAATAATAAAAAAACTATTAGAATAAAACTCAGAAC
Organism: Drosophila triauraria; assembly: GCA_014170255.2. Classification (NCBI taxonomy): domain Eukaryota; kingdom Metazoa; phylum Arthropoda; class Insecta; order Diptera; family Drosophilidae; genus Drosophila; species Drosophila triauraria. The sequence continues at coordinate 6,022 of JABJVT010000090.1, forward strand.
AGAACAAGAGAGAGTAAAATGATTTTTTTGAGAAACAATTCTTCTATGTCTTATTTAACTTGAACTTAACTTGAGGTTAACCTTAAAATATAATACAATTTTCTAGTAAAATTTAAGCGAAAATGTAGAAGGAAGTACTTGAGGATAGATTCTAAATTTAGAACTAAAATTAAGGAACTAATCAGTTATATTTGAGTTGATAGGATTTTCTAAGGCTTAAAGTAAGAGTTAAGCTTAACCGGACATTTAAAAAATTTGACTAAACGGAAGAAAAACTAAGAAACAAATTTTTAAAGAAATGGAAAAGCGTTAAATAGAAATATAAATAAATATAAATTTTCCTCTTTACGGATAACATTTTTAGGTAACATAAAATTAAATAACATCAATTACTTGGTAAAAACCCAATCGACAAGAGAGAGGAAGAGAGAGAGAGAGAGGGAGACACACAGCACAAGAAAGAGATGGGGAGAGAGTCAAAATCGTTCGCAAAGGCAATGAACGCGAGCTTTTGGCGTTTTCTTCCGATAACGGGCTCTACGTACGTATGGCGCTCCCATACCATTAAGCCCGCCGAATATCAATAGACACACACATGCACTCACACACACACACACACACCGCGAGTTCGCTCAGTTTCGCGTCAGTTTAGTTTTAGTTTTTCCTCCCATGTCGCATGACCCTGGCCTGCTATTGAAGCTCTAGACACATTCGGAGGCCGATACAAAGCGCACCATTCAAAATATATACTATGCTACATGCTATACTCGCATATTGTCTACACACGATACTATTTAGTAGTAGTTGTTGTTGCTGTACGCAAAAGTACTCGATTCTTATTCGTTTCGTTTCTAAAATAAGGCAATAACTAGGAATTATGGGAGGTGACGGATGTGTGAGAAATGCAGTTAAAATTTTCGGTGACAAAGGGGAATTTTAACTTAATGTCAATAAATAATGTACTAATTTAAAGGATATAAAGGCTTAACTCATTCATTTTGAATGCATTTTCTTTACATTGAATATAATATAGATAAAAGAAAAAATACATATGTAAGTAATTATTTAAAATATTTTGGTATACAGCAAATTCTTAAAAATAATCCCCATTCTATATCTTAAATTTTTATGTTTAAATAATTTTTAGAATAAAAAACAAAATCCATTTGCCACTACAATTGACAAATTTCACTCTTTAAAATATTAAACATGGTATATTTTAATTTAAAAGAAAGCTCTATAAATAAAGTAGATAAAAATAGAATATAAAATACTAAATTGTTCAATTTTAAATACCATTACTTGTAGTCCCAGTGGAATGCAGATTTTAAGTATAAGATTAACCATTTAGTTTATTTAGTTTATTTATGTTAATCATACGCCATGTTGTACAAGACAAATATTCTTATTTTACATAAATTAGTATGCAATTTAATCTAAATCTTGGCGGAAATTCTTAAAATCATTCTAAAAATACATTTAAGGAAGTTTTAAGCTATGTATAGAGCAAAATAATATATATCTATTGCCCCTGAACTAATCTCTTAGTTTCCAACCTTCATCCTAGCCAGGCTTAAATATTTTTGTAGAAGAAAAAAACATAAAAACGCAGGCATAACTCCTAAAGGAAAACCTTCCCCTCACTTCCTCATTCCAGGCCTTCTCCATATATCAGTTTGATTTATGGATGGTTTTAAAAAAAACCCACCAACTCCCCCAACTTTAATGGGAAATACGTAGTCATAAAACCTGGCCAAAGCCAAAGGTAATCCGAACGATCGACTGTCAGCCTTAGAATTCAGTGTGCAGCTAAGCTGTGACTCTGGCATTCCGTGATCTTGTTTGTTTCGCTTCGCTTCGTTTCGTTTCGTTTCGACCAAAACTGATAAGGGGCCAATGCGGCGTATGCTTGATAATGAAAATCCAGCTAAGAACATACAACCTTAGACAAGTCGAAAAGCGGTAACCAATCCACTTGATGCCTCGGCCAATTATAGAAATATTTTGATCAAGTTAAGGTGAGGTAGGTAGGTGCTCTTGGGCAATCGCTTAGCCTTGTCTCCCAGGGTTGGAGGTCGCGACGGGGCGGTGGGTGGTGTTTGGGCCTTATAGCACACAAAAAAAAACTAGTTCTAAGCATTATGTGCCTGATATTATAATATGTATGAGGCATATAACAAAATCCCCCAACGACAGCAGACAGCAGCAGCAGATGCTTCGTGCCAATGAAGTTGGCTGGCCGCCGCTTTTTAACCTTAAGTCACGTTTGCTTTTTGTGGGTCTGCGACCGCGTCTATATATATTTTTTATACTTTTTCGGTAACGCCAGTTTCTTGGCATTCTGTGACTGGCTCTGGGCTGGTTGTTATTGTTTGCCGCTTGCGGCAAGTTCAACAAAACATTGCTCGAGCGAGAAAAACCCGGGCAAAAGCACATACTGCTGGCTCCGAAAAATGATATTTCCAACCATATTTTAGCCTCTGCTTCTCTGCCCCCACAACACATAATTCGGCACATTGAGGTTCAAGGCGACCAGAGCCCCCAACGAAACCATACGAAACGGAGCGTTCGACTTCGCCGCTGAAGGCCAAGTGCAAGTCCAACTGAGCCACGACTTCGTCGTATCACTCTTTTTTTCTTGCCTGAGTTTTATAATTTTTAATTATGCATTTGCGCGGCTCGAGAGGCACGCAAGATAAAGAAGTAGCCATGACAAACATTTACCCCAGCATTTAGGCCTAAAAATGGCAAGGGCTTCGATGGCTACGCTTTTGGGGCACGTGCCCAAGCCAGCGAGCTCGAGCATCGAGATTAATCACAAAGTCAGCCAACAATAATGTATGGCAAGTGCCTTTGTTTGGACCTTAGACGCACCTTAGTTACCCTGCATAAATTAATTTTATTTGGTGGGTAAAAGTTGGCTTTATTTGATGGCTTCTGATATGGGTAATAAATAAAGTTAATGGAGGTAAAATTCATTAAAACTATAAATAAAAAGTGAATTTTTCTTAAGGAAGAACTTAAATAAATAATAAGGTGAAAAAGTCCAAGCCATATTATTTTGAATTAGAAAAATAGACAATTTTATTTTTTTTTAAATGCAAAAATAATAATTTTGGACAAAAATTATATAAACTATTTAGGAAAAACAAAAAATTATACTTACAAATTGTTCTAATCGGTTTTGTATTTCTTAATTACTAAACTAAAATATTTTCTTCTCTTTAAAAATAAGTTACGACTGAGTAAGAATTTTTAAAAGACATTTATTAATTATTATTTATTAAAACAAAATATTTAAACATGATTTTGTGCTATTTATAAAAATAAAAAAAAATTTTCTAATTTTAGCTTTTTTAATTACAAAAATATATTTTCATAAAACATTTTCTTGATTTTTAAATTTTTATAATAATAATTTTTATACTCGTCATAAAATGAATTTTTTGCTATGTGCTTAAATTTAATAATACAAAAAAAGTTTATTAAATTACAAATTTTTTATTTTGGAAGTAATTTTTTTTTTCTTTTGCAGTATTTATAAATTTTTAAAATATATTCCATAGTTTTTAAAAAGACAAAAATGTATATTTAAGAATAAAACATATTTTAGTATTAATAAAATATTAATAATAATAAAAATATTAATAAATATTAAGCTTTAACCCTTTATTAGCCGCTAAAAAATCTAGTCGAATAGATTTAGCCATAAATTCGGATTTCTTTTTAAGTGTCTGAATCCCATTCAGATTCAGATTGAGATTCAGTTTTTCGGCATCAGAAAGGCAAAAAGGTAGAAGGCAAAAAAGCGCAAAGGCAAAAAGGCAGAAATGCCAGCGAGTCAAGTCGCTCTCGTACACACACACACACACCCTGAAACACACGTAGAAGCGCCGAAAAATCATGACCTTCCACAATGCCAGCAGCAGCAGCAACAGTTGAGTCTTCGCGCGTTCTCTCCCCTTGATGGTTGTTGTTGTTATTGCGGCTGCTCTTGCCCTCTGCTGCTGCGCTGCCTTCGTGAGCGAGAGACGCCAGCTTTTTTTTTTTGGCAATGCGTGAGCACACACACACTCACACACGCAGAGCCAAAGAGTGCGCTGCTCGAAAATAAGGCCAAGGTGAATACCGAAAACCGAAAACCGAACCGAAGCGAACCGAATGTGTAGAAGAGAAGCGAGCGTAAGAGAAGTGCCTGCAGCAGCAGCAACAAGCCCAAGCCAGCACGGTTTTCAATGACCTTGCCCAAAAAAAAAAAGCTTCGAGCATAATAATTAAATAACATGAGCGCTAAGCCACTGCCGCGTAGAACCGAAAATCAGGCTCGAAAACGAAACCGAAAAAATGTCCAAGTCATTGCCAAAAAATATCAGAAATAAGAAACGTTAATGAAAAGGAAAAGGAAGCTGAGTTTAGCAGCGAATTGCAGATACCCTTCACTAGCATAACAGTGGATTTACAGATATTACAGGATTACAGTTACCTTAAAAAAATAATACCTTTTAAAATAATTAAAAAAATTTTTTAAAAAAATTAAAAAATTTTTTTAAAATATTTGTAGTTGTTTTAAAGATATATTCAACCAATACAGTCCTTTATGATTTAAATAATTGGTAAAAAAAAACCTTAAAATTTAATTTAAAAATTTTAAGTTTCTATTGGTATTTATTAATAAAAAAATTATACAGATATTATCTACATTAATGAGTTATTTTCAAGACATTCTTTGAAAAGTTGTACCAACCTCCCTTCAAAAATCATGACACCCTGTACCAATCGAAAAGAGTATAAGACCCCCGAAAAAGCAAAAATCAAGAAACATTGGTTTAAAAAAAGAGAGTGAGCCAGTGAGACAGTGCAAGAGAGAGAGAGAGAGAGAATGAGAGGAAGGGAGTGGGGCCAGACCTCCGGCAGAGGTCAACGTCAGGATCAGTGACATTGCCTCCGCGTCATTCTCGACGCCGGCGCTGACGCAGAGCGTGCATTGACGCCGCGTACATTCACTTCACTTTTTGCCGAAACAAAAACAACGAAAAATTCGGTCTTGGTCTTGGTCTGGTCCGCCTCAGCCTATGTTAGTCAGAGTCTTTCGTCGTCAGTTGCCAAGACAGTATATACTATATATTGGGTACAGCTGCGTGGCAGATTCCCCATAAGATTTCGAAGGTTCTTCAGTTCGAGCGCCTCTTTAATCTTGACTTTTTTCGAGTGATGGAGGAAGGTGCGCAAGCTAAGCAAGGTGGAGTGACATAATATTAATCAATCATATGTATTTCCCTTTATTTTTAAACTTAAATTTAAAGTAAAAGTAAAAAATAATTTCTTTAAATGCAATTTTAATATATGGAATTAAATTCCTGAAAGGAAGAGAATTTTAAGAAGTTTTTTTGCATCGATTTTAGTATAGATTTTATTTATATTACTCATACGCAGTGGTGTTTTTACAAATTTGATGTTTTATAAAAAAGAAAAGGTTAATTATGTAGAGAATATGAGCTTAAAATGACAATAATATCCAAGGTTCATTACCTTCTTCGAAGTGTTGGGCTATCAGAGCAACTGGTTTATAATTACATCACGCATACGCAGTGTTGGTACTCGCTCTGAAAAAATTTATGTTTAGCTTTTTTGATGGCTTCATTACTACTACTATTTAAAATAGTTTTCCTTAAGAAGAAAGTATATTTGTTTGCCTTTAATATCTATTTATATACATTAAAAACTAAATTAAATTTATGGCTCTTTATAATGAAGTTTCTTTAAAAAGAAATACCAATTTAAATGGGTTTCATTCTTTTTTACTTTATCAGTTGCCTTGAAGGGTCGAGAAGGTATTTTTTATTACTCATACGCAGTGTGGCACTCGGTCACAAATTTATGAATTTCTTTGTGTCAATTTTAAAGCGGTTTCCCTTTATTTATCCTATTAAAAACGTTATTTATTTGATTTAGTTAATAATAATAATATCAAGAATATGTATTAAATTTAAAATTCAAAATAAACACAATTTTAAAATGAAATATTGTCTGAAAAGTCAAGGTCTTATGGGTTTATTACTCATACGCCATTGTGCACTTTAAAAAAAAAAAAAAGATTTATAGGGTGGTCCTAATTTTATGAATTTACATTATTTTTTGGTATTTTTTATATGCAATTTCTTTACTAATTTACTGCAAACTACAAATATTCCTAAAAAAAAGAACCCCCGCTTGCCCGAATACTGGCTCCTATTCCCTTTTACCCTGCCTCAGCGATAGTCTTGAAATGTCAAGGATCCACAGACAATATAAAGTTGATTGTCCTTCGCCGCTGCCCTGAGTGAGAAATCGACGGCAGCCACAACGACAACAACTATGGCGCGACAGCAGCGGCGACAACAACAAAACGCTCGTACGATTTACAGTTGCATTGGCAGTTTTAGCAGCATTCTAGACAACCGAGTGGCTCGCCAACTGTAAACACGTGCCGCTCTAAGCAGCCAAGGCTCCCCACTATACAGTTTGAGCAGCATTCTAACGCGCGCGCCTATCTCAATAGCCCCCAAATGCGGCAGTCACACCACTACACATACTAAGCGCACACACAAAACAAAAACAACACGCTCAGCATTTAGCCTTAGTTGAGGTCTTGCAATGCACCTCGAAATGCACTCACACATGTGTGTGCAGTGCGAAATATACTCGTGTGCTCGTAAAAAGCGGGATAGCAACAACTCCCGCGCTTTTCTGACAGATAGCAACTCAGAGAGAGAGAGAGAGAGAGAGTAAGCGAGCGCGTGCTGGAGAGAGTGACAGTGAAAGAGAGTCTGACTAAATTTAGTTCAATGAATTTTGTGTGAGCGCCTTGCTCTTTCACTCTCTTTGGCCAGTGCCGCCTTTGTTTTTGTTTTGTTGTTATTGTTGGGCACAGTGCATTGACTGAGAGAGCGCAGCACGTTACTCCACAACGAATGATGATGATGATGTTGCTGCTGGCAAACTCAACTCTCTGCAACTGCAACAACGCCACTGCTGCTGCTGCTGCTGCTGGCTGTTGATGATGATGATGATGATGACGATGGTTATCGAAGGTCTTTCACCCGAACTCGGTCATTGGCGTACATTTGTGTGCTGCTGCCGCTGCTGCGACGTCGCTGCTGCTGCTGCTGCTGCCGCTTGCTGCTTCGGCTTCTGCTGCTGATGTTGCTGTTGTATCTGCTGTTACTTTTGTTGGTGCCTCTGCCACGGCTGTGCCGCTCTGCCCGCAAATCCAGAGCTTTTCAAAGTGTACATGTCGCAATTTCTTAAGAAAGTTCAATTACCCCAAACAATCAGATTTACTGTCTGTTTTTTTTGATGCATACACTCGCTGCTGCTGCTCGCCGGCACAGTGGGCTTGAGTTGATTGATTTTGGATTTGAGGGGCTAGTGCTTGATAAAATTTTTTTTTGTATATAAAGTTTGGGGACGGGATTAATCTTCTCTCATTGTTGGGATAGACTTTCAATATTAGTATATTTATTTTGAAGCTTGTTTCGTAAAAACCTTTTAAAATGTATCACAACATAAAATGGAATTTCTTAAAAAAAAAAACATTTTTGGCAATAAAAATATTTTTATTTTGTATAAATCATATTTCCTGTGTATATATTATTATTCTATCTTTATATATTTAAATATTTGATTTATTACTTACTTGAAATTAAAATCAATTAAAATTAATTTGAGAAAGAAAGAGAATAATCAAATTATTAAAGGAAAATTCCTTTAAGAAAAAAATATATGGAAGTAAACACATTTAATCAGCTCTAAAGTATGCTATATTTATTTTCGCATCGAAGAAGGATATTCTACTATGGAAAAATCACAAAGTTCGAATTAAAACTCCTTATTTTACTAGCACTCCCTCTGTAAAAGAGTTTCACTTGGTTTTTGACCACCTTCAACCCACTGTGCAGTCGCTCGGTTCATTCGCTTCTTTCGCTGCAGTTGCTGCCGCTGCTGCTGCTGCTGCCACTGCCTCTGCTGGCGTCGTTGGGTTGCAGTTTTCTAATGTTGTGTGGCGTGTTGTTAGGGACTCTGCGGAGAGGGAGCTCTGGGGGGGGGCCTGGGCATGGTTAGGTTACTTTTGCAGTTTTGCTTTTTTTCGCGGGCAGAAGAGGAAGACGGAATAGGAAGAAGCTGGGGCAGAGGCTGCTCTGTTGTTGCAGTTGCAGTTGCACTGAGTTGTTGTTGCTGTTGTTGTTGGCCAGTTTTTATGGTGCATCTTCAAATGTTTGGCCTGCACTCGCTCCGTCTCCCGTCGCCCGTCTCCATCTCCCTTTCACGTTTATTTTTGCGTCGCTGCATTCAATTTCAATGAGAAATGTTTTCTTCTCGTTTTCATTTCTGTTTCTGTGTATTTTCCTCTTTTTTTCTGGTTCGGTTTTCAGTTTTCAGTTCTTCAGCATTCGGATTCGCTTTTGTTTTTTGGCCAATGCAAAAATACATACCGATTTCCTTTTCTCTTCTCTCCTTTTCTTTTTTTTTGTTTCGCGTCGAGAAATGCAGATCAGAATCGGTTGCACTTTCCCTTTGGAAAGGATTTTTTCGAAATTGTTGCCTGAACTTTAACTTGAAGTAAAGGGATATGGAAGCTGAAGCATTTAAATTTTTTTATAAATATTATTAACAGAAATATGGTTAGTTAATAAATGTTATTTAAAAACAAATAAAAATTTCAATCAAATAGAATTTTCTAAAAATTTTACGACCAAACGGTCGGCCAAAATACTCAATTCAAACCTATGTAGAAAAATCCAAGAGTTCAATTATAAATTATTTTTAACGAATTCTTTTTAACATTTTAATATTACTCCTCGTAAGAAACCAAACTAAGTTGTTAAATAAGCTCTTTCCTAAAACATAAGATATCAATACAAAATAAGTCACAGAAGTACAGAACATCTGGACTTTAAAGGAAATTTAAATTAAATTCAAAATTATAAATTCTTTACTTGAATTTATTCCCAAAAATCTTCGCTTAGGGAATTCATTACTTTCCATCTTTTCCGGTGAATTTTAAACACTTACTTTCCTTTGCCAAGCTCGTCCTATCTCTCACCATCAATTTGCTAATAGTTTTTCCCCGAACTTTGGCTTTTCTTTTGGCCAAAAAAAACCCTTTCGACAATTTCCAATTCGTATTCAGTTTCCCTGCTGCCTTCATTCTCCTTGAGGTAATCCATAATTCCCAAAAAAAAGAAGAAGGCATTATTGCATTCGATCCGCGGTACAGTACTCCCCCGCTGCAAGTCCCTCCTGGAATCGCCACACTGGCAGTTGCAACTTTCAAACGAGTTTAGGACTTGGAAATGGCGATTGCGACTGCAGTGATGATGCCTTTTGGCCTGGTCCGAGAGGCTTCTTGTGGCCATCTCTTGGCCATCATCATCATCATCTGCTGGCATCCTCCTCCTCGTTCGGGGCCAAGGAATTTGACCGACACATTTACTCCTCGCAGGCGCATTTCGATTTTTTTCGGGTTTGGGTTTATCTTCTCCACAGGCAGCGCTGTGCATATTGAAATTTTCCATGTTAGGCATTTTTCGGCTTTTTTTTAAAGTTTTTTTCTTACCTTTTTTTTATTTTTGGGTCTTTTTTCGGCAACGACAACGAAATATTTTCAATGTCTTAGCCTGCAACTTTCGTTGGCTTTGTGTGTGTGTGCTGCTCGTATCTCATTTTATTTTTATTTATTTCTTTATTTATATATATTTTTTTTTTGCTATCTGTGACAAAACTTGCTTGGCCTGCAGTAGCTGCGCTGCTGGCGTTGCAGCCAACGCCGGCGTTTTGCAGTTGCAGCGCCAAAATGCAAGTGGCAATGCAGCTTTAATTTGGATTTAATTTACCAATTGATTGGATCAAAGTTGGTAAAGAGGGAAGGTGACACTTAGGTCTTTGTTTAGATTATAGATTTTCGGGTGAATCAGATTTTTTAGGGAATTTATTTTATCTTACATTAAATTCTAGCTTATTTTATGTATTAGTTTATTGATGTTTAGGTCTTTCTTACTGTAGAAAAGTTAATAATAAAGTCTCAGATAGGTTAGGTCACGTTTCTTAAGCAGAAAAAAATAATAACATTATTTTATTAGCCCCAAAAATTTAGCCGGCGACTTCTACAATAAAAACAACACACATGTCACTAACAAACAAAAATTAAGTCCAAAAAAATTTAATTTATATAATAAAAGAAGCTTAAGGGACAGCTGAAGATCAAATTTGTTTATTTTAATACTCAGCAACAAAGAAATAAAGGTTTAAAACAATTTATACTTATTTTTACTATAGCAAAGTTTAGGAAAAACATTATTTTAACAAATATTTACATAAATTACCACAAAATTTGGTTAAAGATGAAATGGGTAGCTTAGTCAGTAGCTAAAGCTGGATTTTAATTTTGTAAGGAAATGTAAATGTCAATTTAACTAAAATTATTATAAAATGTACAATAAACTTGTATCCATAATATAGTAAAATAGGAAATAGAGCTATTAATATAAGAAGATTAGAAGAATCGATAAACATCGATGTTTTTCCAGCTTTATTGAATACTTAGGTTGGCTTCCAAGTAACTAATACCTTAACTTTCTTTAATCCTAAGGTTATTATCAATTAAAAATATCGTAAAAATCTATATGTATTTATTTTAAGTTTTAAAATGTATTGAAAATAAATACGACTAAAAATCATTGGCTTTTTCCCCCACTTTTTCCATTAATTTTTAGGTTTCTTGAAATCAAAAGTGAAATTCCCCATAAAAGTTACTCAATAAAACGAAATAATTTTCGTTGCGCTGCATTTCTTGTTGCTGTTTGAATTCGCTTATTGCTTTTGTTTTTGGTTTTCAGCTGCTCTTGATTTTTGGTTTTTTTTTTGGGTGCATTAAACGGCAAATTGTTTCGTGGGATCAACACAAAGTGCGTTGATCTCGCGCCTGAAAAAAAAGCTGAAATGCTGAAAAAGTGAATGAAATGAATGCAAACGGTGACGTCGCTACGTTGCGTCGCTGCCGGCGCGGGCGGAGGCGTTGGCGTCGCTGCCTTGTTACGTTTTTGTGGCGTGAAAATAGCTCGAATGTGAGTAACAATTAATAAATTATTAATTGCGGTGACTCATTACGGTTTTTTTTGGGTGGCAAAACGGGAGTTGGTTGCATTTTTCTTTTCTTAAGCTGCTCCCGATCCTCTCTTTCTCTCTCTTTTCACACGGCTCGATGCGAAAGCAAAAGCAAAACAAAAATTCAGCAGTCTTCGTTCGCGTCTTGCTTTCTCACTCATTCCCATACTCACTCACCCATCTCCAAGTACACAGGAAGAAATTAAAAGATCATGGTCTAGATACAAAGATTACAAAGATTAGTAATGGGGAAACAATGAAAATCAAAGGTTTTCTTTATAAATAGTGATTAGGATTTAAAATTTATTTTGTTTTATGTTAAATATAATATTTTTTATAAATTTAATACTTAAACTATAGTAGAAATTGTTTGTAAAAATAATGTAAGTAATATTTTTAAAGAAAATTAGATTAGAGAAAGACCCTGAAATATACGAATTTAGATTTTAAACTGTAGGGCTTTCACATTTTACATTATTTTGATTATAAATGAATGAAAGTAATCATAAAATATTATAGAGATCAGTAACCACTTTCCCATTTCTTTCTTGTAAGCCATTTCTTTTTTAAATGCAAATCTTTATCAAAATCTTGAAAAAAACATGAATATTTGTTCCCTGTGCATCTCTCACTCTCTTTCTCTGTCCCGCTCTCCCGCTCGCTCTCCGTTCGTGTGAACTCTGCTTTTGACCGACGAGGCAATGTTGTTCGTTGACCTTTCCCAAGTGTTGTTGCCATGAAAGGAGTGTAAGTAAGTTGTGGGCGCTGCTGCCGACGCTTACGTCGCTGCCTCCGTCGCTGCTTGCTGCCTGCAGTTTACGCAGCGCCTAGTTGTTGTTGTTGTTGTTTTTGCTGCTGTTGATTTTAGCCGCTTTTGTTTCATATTTCGGCAAAAGTTTCCTTGGTCATTAAACTCTTTAATGCAACGACCTTCCATTGCGATCGCAAACAAAATTCGTCGTCGTCGTCGTCGCGAATTTCAATTGAAGTCTTTTTTTTTTTTTTTTTGGGGGTTTTTGTTTTGCTTTTTCATATATATTTTCGCATATCTTGTTTCGTACTTTTGTTTTTGTTTTTATTCGTTGAAGGAGTTAATCGTTATTGACATAAGTGTAGTAGTTTTTGGCCAGGTTTAGTGCCTTGAAGCTGAGCATTGAACCTGCGAGCTGCGAGCCCGAGAGTGAAGGTCTCTCCCTCCGATACACGTTCGGTTTTTTTGGGCCGTTGAACGCTTCCCTGAGGTCAGGGATGAGCTTAAGAAATCCGAAGGATACGCACGAGTGCTGGGAAAATTTTTGGAGTTCATATAAGCCTTTTTTGTTGGGGCATTTTTGGAGATTTTTTTAATCGAGGAATAAATAGATTTAGAGGCGGAAAGTTTGTATTCTGTTCATATTTATTTTTCAAAACTTGGCCAACAGTTGATTAACAAATTTATTTATTTTGTGCTAGATCTGATTATTTGATCAATTAATAAAAAAAAAATTTATTTGCTATTTTTACAATATTTGTAAATTATATTTTTTTTATTTATTTATTTAGTTTTATTTTTTTATTTTTTATTTTTTTTTATTTTTTTATTTGTTAAAGCCACATTAAAACAAGTCACAGCCGGAGTCGAAAGCCACCGCTGCTAATGCTCGGTTAAATAATTATTCAGTTTAACATTTTATGATAGACTTAATTTGTAAAAAAAAAAAATTTTTTTTAAAAAATATTTTTTTTAATTTTAAAGATGTTTAAATTGTATAACCCAAAGTACGATTGGAAATTTTCTTTTAAATTTTATTATGATTAATATAAGTGTTTGTTAAGTTAGAATAGTTGGTCAATCACAAAAAATATTAAATAAATTTGACCAGATATGTTTTTGAAATATGAAAATTTATTATATTATTTATTTTAAATTCCAAAAAAGTTATTTTAAAATAATAAAAGAGATAATTAATATCTTATTATGATTAAAAATTTTTCGAAAAATTACATATTATACAAAACTTAATAATAATAAAAATTAATATTTGTAATCCAAAAAGGAAATTTGTGGATGTAATGCAGGCATTTCAAAAGGTTTTTCTAAAAGTAATAACTTAAATATAATTAGAGAACAAATTAATACAACTTATAGATAATACTTTCATTAACATGCGAAAGCGCTTTATCTGTTGTTATATTTTAGTAGTTTTATTATGGAAGTAAATTTCGTTATAAGACAGGTTACCATTAAAGGTACTTTTTTTGTTCCTAGCCAAAAGTCTTTGATGTTTAAAAAAAAAAAATATATATAAAATAAACCTAGCACACCTTGATTAACCAATTGATTTTCTTTAGCGTTTATTTATTCCAGTATTTTTAAACACTTTACAATTTCAATGAAATGCATTTATATTTGCCCGCCAATTTCTTTTTCCTTTATTTTTCTTTTTTTGCGAGTTCCCTGCCCTTTTGCCTGCTTTTGCTTGAGTTTTTTGCCGCAAAGAAATTACCTCACAAATCGTAATTATCATTTTCTTGTGAGTAATTTCGCACAATGAAAAGTAAAATTTTTGCGGCTGGAGTGGCAGCAACAACAACCATCAGCAGCAGCGGCAATAATAACAAAAATAAACAAGCAGAAAAACTCTCGCGTCGTTTTTGCGGTATTTGCACTTTTGCGTTAAACAATTTGAATGAAATCAGAGCGAGTAATGACTGACAGACGGAAGAGCAACAGCCAACGGAAGAGTCAGCCAAGAGAAGTCAAATCCAAAAGAGCACATATTGCAACTAAGAGTAAGCAGTCTCACTTGCTTAAAAGCTCACCCTGAGTGAGACTAAGAGAGCAGTGCAATATATATTGCAACTGATCTTTGTTGTGTGTGTGGTGCTTTACTGTAAATAAAGTGTTGTTGCTGCTTTTTGCATTGCATTTTGCCGGGCGCGCTTTTTCGCAAAAGTTTCTAATGCCCCGCGTTTGCTTGTGTGTGTGTGTGTGTATTTTGTGATTGTGAGCAAGTGCATGTGTGTGTGACAGCGACTAACTTGTTTTTGTTGCCGTCGTCGTCGTCGCATTCGACTTTTTCAATGAGTCAATCCTTGAAACGCTGACTTCCTGATACGCATATGACTATTGAACAAGTTTGCTTTGTTAGATTTTTTTGAAGGTTGCGTGTATTTTATTCACACACACACCCGTGCACTTTGCTGGTGGCACGTTGGAACACACACACGTCAATATATTGTAGTAAGTTATGCCTCTTCTTTGTTTTTCGCCTTTGCTGCTTTGTATTTTTTTTTTTGAAATAATTGAATTATATTAAGTTCTAATAAGCTATGGTAATTTTTTATTGACTTTTCTGGAATTTTGAATTGAAACTAATGAATTTATATTAATTTATAAAAAATTTTATAGATTTATGAACTGTTTTTAGTTTTAAATGGACGGATTTTATAGGTTTTAATATGTTTTAAATGTTCTAGGCGCTTATTGAATTACTTGGAAAATAAATATCTAAAATAATTGTAAAGCGGTCCCAAAATATAAGACTTTTACATGTGAGTTTTAGAAAGAAACTGATTTTTTTTAAGACGATCTCCCCTTTATATAGGAGATTGAAATCTAATTTTTCTCTATGGACCTACGCAGGCCGCACATCTGGTCGCCTTATATTCTGAGATCCCACGCAGGGGTTCAGGTAAAATTTACAACATTTTTCAAGTGACTAAGTGGCCGCTATTTAGAGATAGGCGCGGCTGCGCCTGCAGAGATCTAAATAGAACAATAATCTTCTCATATCTATGAATATTTTGTATTCAATCAGAAAGCTCTCATTAGGTTTATTAAAAATAAATGGAAAAAACGGTCTTCCATTTTTTAGTTAATATGAAATAGTTGTTAGGGTTTCCTAATGTTAATAAAATAATTTTCCCCTAAAAAACACCCATTAAAATTATTTCAATTTAAAAAAATCATTGAATAACTACTCTAAACATGTTAAAAAATCATAAAATAATATTAAATAATTTGAATATTGCTCAAAAAGCCATTTATAATTTTATTAAAGCTATAGTCAGTAAAAAATACCAAACAAACAATATTTCCTTTCATAATTTATAGTTTTTGCATATAAATACAATTTTAAAAAGGTTTCCTAAGTCAAAATAAAATATTTAAAATACTTCAAAAATAAAATACCCCTTAAACAATCAACTTTTTCTCAGTGCAAACATTTCTTTTATAATTATTTCACTGCACTTACACGGACACTTACACTTGTACACTTACAGTTTTGCTTAGAGGCCATCGGAGAGAACAATGGGATCAGTTAGTGAGTGGGGCATATATAATATATATCAGATATACTTATATATCTGTCAGATGAGTTCTCTGTGAGGCCTGACTCAACTTTTCCTTCGTCGTCGTCGCCATCTCCATTATGTATTATCCACTATCCACTACCCATTATACATAACGTATTATGCATAATGGCCGTGTGTCTCGTGTGTCTGCGCTGTGCTTCTTGATCGCACTTTTTATGGCGCTGGCAGAATAATATTTCCATTTAACATTCCCTGTTGTTTATGTTTATTTTTGTTAATTTAATTAGAATTCAGCTTTTTTTTTTTGTTTCTGTTGCTGGTTAAATTTTGACTTGTGTTTCTACTTCTACTGTGCCAGCAAAGAATTTGGTTGTATAATTCAGAGGCAAGGTCGTCGGTTTCCCATGGTTAAGTTAAAGGTTTTCGGTTTGGGTTCTGCTGTAACACAATGAAGAAATCATCGCCATCAACAGACATATAACGCATACGCCGCGTGCGACCCAATGCGAGATGCCAATGAATTTTGCGTTCATTTCTCGCTCCCATAACGATAATGATGATAATAATTTTGGTAATTGCCTTTTGAGGGCATATACAGCATGAAAATGAATGCCTGATTAATTAACAAGCATTTATAAATTAAATGTTTTAGTGGGCCAACGTGGCGGATGTGTAATATATAGGTATATGGAATTAAGGTGCGATTCTAAAGGGTTTCCCTCTCTTTCATGTGACCATTGGCTAATGGAAAACTTTGTATAAATTAAATGAATCTTCAGAACTATAAGGTTTATATATTTTTTTAACGATTCAATAAATATTTAAAGCTTTTGTCGATGATAAGTGCAGACATTTATGTGCTACATGCTCAAAGTATACAAGTTTATGGTAAAATATTTAAGGAATCCTTAAGATAAAAGATTGTTTTAATAGGAATACTAATTTCTTACTAGAAATATATTTATTTTTAACCTTTAAACTCATATAATAATAGATATTTCACTAAATATGTAGAAGTAATTAAGTTTATTACTATTAAAAATCGAAAGGCTTACTTACAACATTTTTGTATTATTTAAAATGTATTCATAAATTGCCCTGACCGACTTGTTCAATTTGTTTCACTCTTTTACTTAATGTAATGCTTTTTTTCTTCGCTGCAAATTAGTCACACATAATGAGAGGCATTAACCAATTGAATATTTACTTTCCACACATGTGAAGCGTTTAACTAAAAACATTGAAAACAGCCGAATTAAATACATTAAAAAAAATACAATATTCATTGAATAAGAATAATAAAATAACAAAATAAGTCAATTTCAATATAAAATAAAATTCAAATAAATAAATTAATATTAATTACGCTTTCAGTTAAAGCTCTTTTTACTTCTTCTTTTTACGAATTCAATTTTCTTAGTGTGTAAAAACAGTAAAGCGAAGAAAAAAAACATAAACAAAAAGCGAGTATCGAGAAGGAGACGCACGATTACAGCAACATTCGTTACGCCCTTGGGAAGGGGGCTGATGAGGTGGAAGCGGAAAGGGGGTGTTGGGTGCTACCTGTACCTGTAAAAAACAGCTACAACAAATAACCTACAGCAATGGCTATTAGTGCGGCATTAGCGACTGTCTACAGTCTACGGTCTGCCGTCTACAGACTTTAAAAATCTACAACGAGTTGACGGGTCTAGACCCCCAAAGCGATGACCTTAAACTTGAATCGAAACGAAAAAAAAAAACTGAATAAAAAACGACGGCAGCAAAAGAAGAAGCAGAAGCAACGGGGGAAGAAGGTCACTTGGCTAAGCAACAACAATAACAAAATAGTGAAAAAAGCCCATAGCTTTTTGTGGTTACAACAGGCAAGCGAATACAAAAAGTAAAGCACAATATCTAAGGTTAAAATTTGTCCACTAATAATATTAGGATATTAATCAGGGAAATAATTATATAAATTTATTGTAAATTGTGTAAGATAACTTATTTAAATGTTTTAAAAATATAGAACGACAATTTCCCTCCAAAACTAAGTTAAATTGTATTTTAAAACAAACCTTTTGCCATTTTTGTTTAAATTTATTCACAAATAGTAAAAGCACAAGACCAAGGTTAAAATTTAGCCACTTGCTTGAATTGATTTAGCTTAAAATGTGACTAATATTTAAAAGGCTGAAAGCTATTGATCAAGGAAAATTTGTATTTAGTATAATTTAAGGTAGAAAAAGCACAAAATTAAGGTTTATTTATAAGTATTTTAAATATTTTACAGGGTGAATTGATATAGAAATTTATAATTAAAATGTTCGAGAGCTTAAGTTAAAATTTAATGAATTATAAATAAGTTAAGGAAATATTCAGAATATTTCAACAAATTCTTGGCCATATTTAAGGTTTAACTTTTTAAATTCTCTGCTTAATTATTAGCAATAATTATTGATAAATTTCCTAAGGTACGACAATAAATTAAGTAAGATGTTCTTAACACTTCCCTTAACAATTTTATTCGGAAATAATCCCATTAATTACGAGCTAAGTAAATTAATGTTTTTTTCCACAATTCTTAGCTTGTCACCAAACATAAAAAAAGCTTTTTTTTACCAATGAATCGGAAGTATTTCAAGTCAGCCAGCAAAAACAAAAAAACAAAAACCTAACTTAACTTTTCAAATGGCGAAAAAAAGCGACGATCTTGAGCGGAACGTTAATAATATTTTGTTCAATGAAATCGCCTGTGGTTGTTGTTTATAGTTTTTTTTTCTAGCTATTGTAGTTTATATAGTATCTTATGTTGTTGTTGTTGTTTTTTAAGCACGACTCGCTTATGTTCTTCACGCAGACAGACACGTCGACACGCATTGGGAGCTGCATACAAATTATAAAGCCGAAAGCTTTTGTTTTTCTACTATTTTATTATACGTAGCCATGACAGTGTGAGAAGGTCACCACACACACACGAAGCGAACAGAAAAACAAACAATAAAAATAATAAAAACACTGCAAAAGCTCAGCGAATAATAATAACAACAAGAACGACAGACACACACACACATTTATATTTACGCAGTTAATAGACAAAAGTCAAAGAAGCCGGCGCACTTCGTGTCTCTCTCTTTGCCTTCCACCTGTCTCTCTCTGCCAAGATCTCTCTCTTTGTCCCTCCCTCTCTCGTTCTCTGCAGCTAACGCATTTTGCATAGCTCTACTACTTGTATAGCTTATATAGTTTTTATATAGGAAAAGCTCTTCCATAAATTTGCAGGCATCGAAAGCTTTGAAGTGTGCGTCGAATTGGTTTCTTCAAAAGATTTTATTATTGAATTCTATGCAGAAATTGGGAGGTTTGATGAGGCAGAGGGTGTTCTGGAAAATACCTAAAAAATTAAGGAGAAAAGGTGCTCAAGTTTACACAATAATTATACAAAAAAAAAATAATAATAAATAAAAAATTAAACAAAATAAATTATAATAGAAATATTTTTACGATATAATTGATAAAAGACTTCAATTTTAAGTATAAATATATTTATTTTTCTTGG
>JABJVT010000093.1:0-25000 GCA_014170255.2 Drosophila triauraria
TGTATCCGAAAAGTTTACGGCGTACTCGTAGCCCTTGGTCACAATGTGAGGAAAGAGAGCTCCCTCTTCGCCCAAAACGCTCTTCTCAAACTCAAACGCGACACCGAGATCCTCGCCGTTCAGGGTATACTTAATAGTGCACGGCTCACTTTCCAAGTCCAAGTAACAACCAATTACGTCGTCCAGCTTGTAGGGCTTGCCGTAGTCCGAAAACTCACCTTGATTCGCCTTACGACCGGTTTCGCAGTAGCCGAAGGAATGATCAGCCTCGCCCAAGAGCAGCGTGCTCTGCGGCAAGGAGAAGCCAACCCGAAAGCCTCGCACATGCGGTTCATCCCGAAAGTAGTGCGAGTTTTCCGGTGTTAACTCCTCTGCCAGGCGAACCTCGTAGCACACTTTGCCCTCTCGCACTCCAAAGTTAGAGCGAGCTCCGGACCAAATCAGCGAATAAATCTCAGCGGAAAGAGGCTTGGCCGAAGCAAACGTTGTCGGATCGATGCGAAGATGCAAATCGGAATCCACTGGAAAATATATTGGTTTTTATACAATTTACGTTCGAAAATCATCATTAAATATTAAAAGCTATTTGAGAATTCCAGGGTTATCCTCCAACTGTAACACATTTTAAATAAAATCAACATTATCACCAATTATAGAGCTTAGCAAGGATAATTACTCAAACTTATAAACTTGTTGTCGCCAAAGTTGGTAGATTTACCTCGTAGTCCCTGAGATCTAGTGGCTCAAACACGTCAATTATTAAATTCTGCTACATTGCGAATAAGATTTTTAACCTTTCAATGCTCATTTGTATGATTCCGGATAGCATTTGAAGGTGTTTTCTCTACGTAGAGAGTAAGTTTTTAGTTTCTCTGGCTCACTTTATATGGAATTTACTCTAGGATATATTCAATCTCAAATGAAATAAGCTCACTTCCACTTGAAAAATGGGTTTGCTTTGTCTGAGTTTTCTGTCCGAGGGGTTATAAGGTTTAGGCCCGCTTTAGTCTGTAAGTTGCGGACATTGGTAGTGGATAACTAACACAGCTGTTCTGGCTGGGAAACTAAAAAGTGTTTTTTAGGAAAAAATCCAAGTCTATACGTCTATAAATTAAGCAGGTATTTTCTTTGGCTCCTAGAAGTATAGTACTGGGACCAAACTTATACAATCTTCCTAACTTAACAGTAAAAAAACGCCTGACGGGATTAGTATATAATTTGTATTCTACTCTGAAATTATATTTTAAGGGCATACTTACACCAGCTCAGTCCCACTTTGTTCTCCTCAATTGTCGGTTCATCCTCGGGCACAGTGCGCTCCTCGGCCACTGCCTTGGAGTCGCGCTTGTCGCCCACACTGCTACGATGCTTGGGGGAGCGGGATCCACTTCGGGATCGAGAGCGCGAACGACTGTGCGAACGCTTACGTCGCTCCTGAGGCTGCTCTTCCGATTTGGCGGCAGCGGACTCTGCTTCTTCGGGCGTCTTTTGAGCAGCGGACTCATCGTCAATGTCCATTTTCTGGCTGTTTCCATTTTCCTGGGGCTCTCTAGCAGCACCCTTCTCAGCTGTATCTTCCTCTTTTGAGGAAGAGCCGACCGGCTTATCCTCCTGCTTCTCTTCGTTTGCAGCATCGTTGACTTCCTCCATCGGCTCATCAACATCTTGCTGCAATTCGACTGCGGCTGAAGCCTCATCCTCCTTCTCCACTGTTTCGCTCTTTTCCTCTATTTCTGCCTTTTCATCAGATTCTTCAGACTGAGGCTGTGGCTCATCATTTCCTGCCTCGGTATCCGATGTGTCCTCCGCTTCCTGCTCAGGTTCGGTTTGAATATTTGGCTCTGGTTCTGGCTCCGGCTGTGGTTCAGACTCAGGCTGCGGTTCAGGCTCGGCTTCTGGTGCCAATTGCTCCCCAGGGCCCGACTGCTCCTCCTCTTCTAAAGTGTCGAGCACCGGCTCAGCAGCGACTGGAGCAGCTGCTACGGGCGAGGGTGAGCGGGACATTGAGCGCGTCCGACGCTGCCGTCGGCTTGGTGTGACCGGAGCGCCATCTGCAGGAGTTAAAGAGGCGATCGGGAAAAAGAGAAGCGAGAGTGGGAAATACGGAATGCGGGCAATGTAATAACTTGGCATTATATAAGGAAATCTTACAACTAATTCTTGCTAAGCCACACGCACACAAATGCATTCGTACAATCGCAGCGCAATCGAACGCGGCAAGCCACACGCACACATAAGCGAGCTCGAGCACACGCAAACAAATGACGCATACACACAAACTCACCTCCATCGCCGGCTCCACCTTCCACATGGGCCCGCAGGCGCTCGATGAGCACGGCTTTGACTCCCTTGGTGTCCAGACCGCGCGACTGGAGCTCGTTACGCAGGTCTACCACCTTCATCTTCTCCAGCTTCGCCACATCCATTTTTCCGCTTCAGCTTCGGATTGGCGGCAGAAACACGCACACTCACTCACACCAACGCAACACAGAAAAGCTGGCGGTGCGAAAAAAGAACAGGGGAAAAATACGAAAGAAGGGTAGAACGCAAAAGGTAGCCCTTGATGTCTGAATGTTTGCTAGCACCGTGCACGCGCAAGTTAACCGCACACTACGATTTTCAGTTTTACATTCGCAATTTGTTGCGAATAAATAAATGGTTCCTGAAAATTATCCGAACGCGTTGAAGTGAAGTTGGCTGCGATTCAGTGACAGCGTTGCCAGATGAAAATTTAGCTTTCCCCTAAAAAATCTCAAAGAGTCGATATTTCCCCCTAAAAAATCCAGTCTTAGCCCCTAAATTTAAAATTAATTTTAATATTAAAATTAAATTTAAAGGAGCGTTCAAGGCTCCTCTTTAAACTCCTTTTCGTTGCCCATTTGTCCTTGAATCTTATTTGCATGTTGCACTTTTCATCTTTTTTTCTCACTAGGATTTCTTAACAGATAAATTCAACCGCACAAATAACACGGTAAATTCAAAATTTCTTTTGAATTTTGTTGTTTTTTTTTTAAAGTATTTAGTATGCATACACTACTAGCCAAAATAATAAGTACATGGGCATCGTGCTACTTCGTTTAGTTATTTCTCGATTCTTTATGAATGTATGCCTGCTAATCATTTTAATTTTGTAAAGTTACAGTATGGCGAAGCATTTAAATAAAAAATTAGTGGGGGTTTCCGCGTTTTATTAGTGCTATGCCTAAATTTGTGTTGAATAGACGTTTTTGGCCTTTCCAAAATAATAAGTACACCAATTCTACAAAGCCTACAACTCGAAACGAATTAGAATTTTCCCACTCTTTTCTTAATAGTAGTAGCCTATGATAGTATTAAGTATATTAACACTTATTTTGAAACACTTTGTTGATTCTTTTTGGCATGCTAAAATTAGGTTTGTGACGAGTCATCTCTGGAATCTTATACCGTGTTTTTAGCAAGAATTCCCACAATTCTTTGGCATTTTGAAACGTATATATATAAATATATAGTTTCTAGTCTCCCCATAAGTTTACAGTTGTATTTAAGTCTGTAGACCGACTTCGTCAACGTATAACGTTTACCTTGTTTTCGCGTAATGTCTGTTAACTTAATTTTATAACCGAATTGGGTCAAAGTACGAAGTGTCGGACAACAGCATAGCGAGAAATACATTCCCAAAATATTACTCATTCGCCACAGTGCTTGAGAGACTGTAGCGGACGTCAAATTTTTTGCCTTTTGGGCTTTGTACATATCGTCTGGACTCATTATCAGGCAGTTTTTTTTTATTTCGTCGTTCCATAAGTTTTTACACCATCAGAAATTTTTTTGTCTCGAAGAACCGAACTTTTTAGGGAATATTTTCTGGTAAGCATACATTTTAAGATATTTCATGGAATATTTGAGCGGTAAAGGCCTTGAAAGACATGAAAGGTTTGATTTTAGATATACTGACAATGCAGATGTTCGATGTTTCTAAATACTTTTTCTTTCGTTGTCGTTTGAGGGTTTTCGCCACTTCCCGAAGACTTTTCCTTTCTTTTCGAAGATATAAAGCAAATTAGTCTTATTTAACAGTTCAATTTTGATTTGGTTAATCTAATGTTTTTTCACTTGTATATTGTTAATATGTAAGAATTTATTAAGAAACAATATATTTTGAGCCTAATTGTAGATTAAATACTGAAAAATTTTAAAATAACACCGGTGTTCTTATTGTTTTGGCCAGGTGAAAAACGTCCATTCAACACAAATTTAGGCATAGCTTTAAAAAACGCGGAAACCCCCTCTAATTTTTTATTTAAATACTTCGAAATACTGTAACTTTAGAAAATATAAACGATTGGCAGGCAAACATTCAAAAAGAATCGAGAAATAACTAAACAAAGTAGCACGATGCTTATGTACTTATTATTTTGGCCAGTAGTGTATATATTATATATCAAGTTTATATTAATTAAATATAATATTATCAGTATTAATAAAAATTAATTAATTAATGGTTGTTTTTTTTCAGACTGCCAAAGGCCTCTGGTTTTGATCACTTAATGTAATCACTTTATAAGTTAATTTAAAATAGCGTTTGTTCGCGCCAAGTGGAATTTCAGCAATAAAGACAACAACAACTACAGTCAGCATAAGGGGTGGGAGAGCATAAAAATTGGAAGAGCAAGAGAGCAGCTCTGAACAAAAACGTGAAGATTTACGACGTAAGATACTATCGGCTGCGATTCAGCCTGACAGCGTTGCCAGATAGAGGTGGAGAAACATCGATGAAAACATCAATGAAACATCGAAAAACTTCAATCATATACGAGCATATTACTCCACCTTGCGGGTACTTCGAATTTTATAATTTGGCGGCGCTTTGGACCGAATTCGGGCTAGCAGAGTCAAAATTCAGGTTAGCAGAGTCAAGTTTTGAATTAACATGTAAATGGGCGTAAAATTTTGGGTTAACATGTAAATGGACGAAGAATTTCGGGTTAACATGTAAATGGGGTCGAATTGAAGCTGTTAAGAACAACAGTCTGCTAAAGATGAAAATTTAGCTTTCCCCTGAAAATCTCAAAGAGTCGATATTTCCACCTTAAAAATCCAGAGGGGATTTAAAATTAATTTTAATATTAAAATTTAAAATTTAAACGAGCGTTCAAGGTCCCTCTTTAAACTCCTTTTCGTTGCCCATTTGTCCTTGAAATTTAAAAAAAAAAGATGAAAAGAAAAGAAATCACATGTGTTGAGTGCAACATTTAATTTTCTTTTCTTTTCATCTTTTTTTCTCACTAGGATTTCTTAACAGATAAATTCAACTGCACAAATAACAGGGTAATTTCAAAATTTGTTTTGAATTTTGTTGTTTTTAATAAGTATTTAGTATACATATATATAATATATCAAGTTTATAATAATTAAATATAATATAATTAGTATTCATACAAATTAATTAACTCACTCAGTTAAATTCATGGTTGTATTTTTTTCTCAGACTGCCAAATGCCACTGGTTTTAATTTAATTTAATCACTTTATAAGTTAATTTAAATTAACGTTTTTTCGCGCCAAGTGGAATTTCAGCAATAAAGGTATCAACAACTACAGTCACCATAAATTTGATCAAAAATGCGAAAAAATAAATATTTTTTATATATGAAATATGATATATGAACACTTATTTTAGAGACTGCTTTGGGTTCGGAACATTGATGTTTCTTCAAACTTTTAAGAATTAATTGTTATTAAGATGAATACATTAAGAACAAATTCAACTTTGTATATAAAAATGATAATCAAACATGTCCAGAGAATGTGTTTTCGGCCCATAAAACGTTTGTTTTGTGTGCTTAAATGATAATCCCAAACCAATGTTTCTAACCAAAGCCAAGACTCTCACCAGATTTGTTAAATTTCAGGGCTACAGCATAGCAAAAATTTGTGACAAATTTAAGTTTGTAAAATGCATTATAACTAAAGAACGAGAGGTCTCCCATTGGATATTATTGTTTAATATTGAAGAAGAAAAGCCAAAGCTCTTTTTAAGCTGTATACCCGCTCTGGGCAACGTAAGGTTTAAGAGTTATTAAGCATTGAAAAGTGCCGATTCAAGCAGTGCATGATACTTTGACCGCGATTTTCTCAAAATTGGTGGGTGATGCGAACTTTTCAGTTTCGGACTAGTAATGTACCGGTTCGGATCTATCACAATCAATGGCTTTTATTCGCCGGCAAAAAAAAAAGGTTGATTTTTGTCGACCTGTGTATTTATTTGAACATCGTTGTCCGATCAAACAATGTAACCTTTTCAATCAATTCTGAAGTTTTGTTTTCTCAAATTGAAATGTGATAGCGACGCTTCGATGTCGCGCGATTGTGCTTTTCAGGAAAAGTGATCAGTTTGAAAAATACCACTTCCTATATTCATCCAATATTCCAGTATATTTACTAAATACCGTGAAATTTACCAGTATAAATTACAAAACAAAAAATATGTATCACCAAATCAAACAAGTAAGAAACCTACAGTCGACTGTACTTAATGAAATAAATATGCCATCATTCTGTCGAAAGCCTTTTGAGCTCTCTATTTTGAAAAAAAGGAGAATTTTGTATCAAAAAGAAACACTTATTTAGCATGACAATCGCTATGGATGTAGCCTAGTCAACACAGAACGGAGTACTCTAGTTATGCGTGAATTTCAATCATATTGCTAATATTTCATCTCTAAATGCATGCTACATCTATTAGGAGCACATAGTCAATTTTATTTTGTTAGTTTTATCATATATGTATATTTTGCACTGCTTTTTATTTCCAAATTTACTAGCAGTGTAGAAAGTAGTTTTAATAAAACAGTGCAAAACAGACCTGCTTCCGAAGAATTTGTATTACACTGCTTTGTGCATTGATTGCTAACACTGCTTTACCAAAAGTGGATTGTTTCTACAAAGCAGTGATTTCAGAAGCAGTGTAAGCTGAACTGCTTCTTTGAAACTTGTCGCCCTCCAAGTTTTAAACATTTTTTTTAGAGCAACTTTGGTATAGCGCTCTCTACCAGTCACTTTGGGAACTGCACTTAGCATTTTCGTGCAATGTTTTCTATCTTATCAAGGTTTTCAACCTTTCTTTTCCTATTTATTTTGTTATAATAATAACAATGTTTAAAATTCCACAACAAATAATTCCAAAGAGAACTCAAATTAGTTTTATCTTATTATCTAAAATTGGGTCGGGGAATCCTTTGAAAATAATACGGTAAAAATACTCTTTAAACATATTGCAGTTTAGTGTATTGCTATCATCGACACGTATATGAAAAAATCGAAGCTGTTTATATAGAGACTCCGTGGCGCAACGGTAGCGCGTCTGACTCCAGATCAGAAGGTTGCGTGTTCAAATCACGTCGGGGTCAGAAGTAAATAGAATAACAAAAGTTGTTCGTTTAATTTTTTCTTTCCTCTTTTTTTTAGTTTATACAAAAAAAAATATATTAATGATATTACAAGTTTTTTTTTATTTATATAAAAGGTACATATGTATATTGTTCTCGCACTTCCCAGACGGTTTTTAGACTTTTGATTGTTATTAAATCATAAATCTTATTTACGGCCCCTGACCCCCAAGTGTTAAATCCATAGGAATATCTGTGGCAGTTCTAATATTCTCTTTTGCAACAATAAAAAAAAGAGGGTTTATGCATCGGCCGGGAATCGAACCCGGGCCGCCCGCGTGGCAGGCGAGCATTCTACCACTGAACCACCGATGCTCTTGTCAGAAACCATTTTCAGAAATTCTCTGTCTTATGAATAGTATGAATCGTGAAGTACGCCCATATTTGGAAATCAAGATCCTTTTCTAATATTAATATATGATACCCTCCCCTCGCCAAGACTCCGTGGCGCAACGGTAGCGCGTCTGACTCCAGATCAGAAGGTTGCGTGTTCAAATCACGTCGGGGTCATGAATGTATGTTTTAAAAAATGTTAAATAACATTTATATCGCAATTATTTTATAGTTTTGCAAGACAGAGGATAACATTTTTTAATTTCCAAAATAAACTAGAGCAAAATATAGACTCATACAATATTTTACTTCACAAGTAAACGATTAACATATGACCAATATACATATTGCCTTCTAACAGATTAGCAATTTGTATGTACAATTGTACCGACTTACAAATCTCCCCCTAATAATAACGCGATATCATTGAAATTACAGTGAACTTTTTCTTTTGGAAAATAAATTAATGTTTCGGAACGTATTGGGAAACGAAATAAGAGATGTTCTTGTGGGGAAAGCAGCTCTAAAGGAAAGCAACATAACAACTCAAAAATTATTGAGAGAAATACATCTATTTTTTAAAATTATTAATATATTACGAATTACTGAGAGGGAGGTCGGACAGATTTTTACGATGATTGCCGTCGATTTGAAATTAAAATAGTATAATTAACTGTAGCAGCACCATTCTCTATTATATTTAACTAGTTCATCCTGATAGTTCTATAAAAAGCCAAAGTCAAGGTAAGCTATTTAAGAGAACAGTTCACATTTTTATCACGGAGAAAACACTAGCAGCAAAAAAAAAATAGATTTGCATCGGCCGGGAATCGAACCCGGGCCGCCCGCGTGGCAGGCGAGCATTCTACCACTGAACCACCGATGCTTTTGCAGTTGAGCAGCTCAATTCAGCTTTAGTTTCACAGAGGCTTCAGAAAACGATAACCTGTTGTGGGACGGGGTACTGAAATCACCAACCTGTTGCCTGTGGATGACTTTCCCGTCACTTGGCGCCCTCCCCCACGTGGACTCCGTGGCGCAACGGTAGCGCGTCCGACTCCAGATCGGAAGGTTGCGTGTTCAAATCACGTCGGGGTCAAGACTGAAAGAGTTTTTTCTTCCCAATTTTTTATTTATGAAAACGCTTTTTTTTAACAATTATTTAAATACATAATTTATTGTTAAGGTAATAAGCAGCGATCCATTCTCTACAAGCAACAACGGTTAGATAATGAGCATTTAATTTCAACATTTAAAATCGCCGATAAAACCTGTATTGCGGCTGCGTCTTTCTTCTAAAGCCTTTTGAATATATTTTGTAAATATAATAGGTAAACATTTATAAATACAGATACATACATGCAGTATATTTATTCGATAATATTTTACGAACTGCGTTTATCGTGTAAATTCCCTAAACGATTTGCCTTGATGTATTATCAGTTGTTCCCATATTGCACAATGCACATTACTCGTTGTAAAAATGATGGTTCAAGTGCCTAACAATTGCATATAATATTTTGAACGTAAAACTACCCAACACCAAAATTCAATATAGACTCTCCTCTCTTAACTCTTTTCTATGTAAACGTAGTCAGTTAACAGAACTTTTTTAAAAATTTGTACAGAATCAACAAGGAAAATGGCTGCAATCATTGCACTAACTAAAGAAAATCAATCCTAAAAACGTATGTAACTAATGGTGGACCCTGTGTTTTGTTTCATTTTTGTCTCATTGTATATATGTATGTATGTAAGCGCCTCCAAAAATATTGTAAGGGTTTAGTTGGTCTCAGATTTCAATTCCTTCCTCAGTGCTTATTTGCTATTGACTAAGTTGAGGAACTCCTCGCGGGTCTTAGGATCGTCTCGGAACACGCCCAGCATAGTTGAGGTAACAGTTTTGCTATTGATTTTCTGGACTCCTCGCATGACCATACACATGTGCCTGGAATGGAGAAAGGAAATCAGTGTTATTCGAGAATCAGAGGTAGAGATGTAGAGACTGGGCGCGCTTATGAAAACTGGGAAGAGAAGCGATCACTAGCATCGGTGGTTCAGTGGTAGAATGCTCGCCTGCCACGCGGGCGGCCCGGGTTCGATTCCCGGCCGATGCAAAACCACTTTTTTTCATTTAAATTTTATTTAACGTAGATTTTTAATACTTACACTCCCTCTACGACAACTGCCACGCCAGCGGGTTGCACCGCTTGAGTTACGGCCACTGCAATTTGTTTTGTCAAGCGTTCCTGTACTTGCAGGCGGCGTGAAAAGATTTCCACAATGCTGTTGGAAGAATACCGTTTATTAATACTTTTGCACAGCTATTTTTAGCAGATCTTACCGGGCCAGCTTGCTGAGTCCTAGAATCTTGTTGCATGGCAAATAGCCGATCGACACTTTTCCGTAGAATGGCACCAAGTGATGCTCGCACATAGAAAACATTTCGATATCCTTGACGACCACCATTTCGTCGTGATCCTCATCGAACACAGCTCCATTTAGAACGTCTGCCAAAAGATAACAAAAAAACAATTTAAATGTTGAAAAAATAAAAAGAAAATGTCAAATTCATTTTGACCCCGACGTGATTTGAACACGCAACCTTCCGATCTGGAGTCGGACGCGCTACCGTTGCGCCACGGAGTCATTGGGACCCAAACCGCCCAATGCCCAACAAAACCCAAGTCAGTGAATTGCCAAGACCAAATGATTTGTGACGCGCGTAAATCGTGTTAGATTTATTTACTGCATAACTGAATGTTAATGTGAGAGCTTTCGCCGCACTCACTTTAAACGATGGGTTCTTGAGATTCACCGCCAGGCTGAGTGGCTTAAAGTCGTACACCCACTTCTCTTTCCCTTCCATTTCTCTGCCACCCACCCTTCCACCCTCACGGTTTTAATGTACAGCCCGGAAAGCTTCGGTGCGTTTCCTGGCAGCCAATAAAGTCTGCCACTACGTTTATGTGTTGCTGAATTCGTAAAATATATTTATGAGCTCTGAAGCATCTAGTGTAAAAATTACAGTCGAGCGACGACCATGTTTAAATGTTATGCATTCTGGACATTTGGAAGCATAGATAGAATGTCACTTTGATTTCATGTATTCTGGAATACGTAAAATTCCCCGCACAAACTTAGTGCGTGGTTTCCTCAATGTCAGATTGGCAACTGCTCGAGACGTTGTCACGAGAGACTTCGGTTCTTCGAATTCGGGTTAAACACAAACCAACCCATTCTATTTTCGAAGGCTACTCACTTTCGTTTAACTCATTTAGCTTTCAAATGGCCAGCACACTTGCGTTGTTTGTTGTTGATATTAAATTTACATGCGATTTTATTTGACAAACTGTAGAACCTGATTTTCATCTCGGACAACCGGTTAGGTGCGCTTGTGGCCGTATTAATCGCGATTCTGTTTCTGTTTTTATTTTTCTCAATCGACTCTTATTGATTACATGACAAGTTCAAATGTGACTGCTATTTGCAGTTTCAATTAAATGCAGGCCAGAGATAAAAATAAGTTTATCTGTCAACAAATTAGGCATTTTAGCGAATTTTGTTCTCCAGTTGAATCCCATATAGAACTGAAACTTGTTCTTGAGAAATGAGTGTAATCCGACCTAGGACCTTTATACGATTACGTTTTTCTTTTGGAATGGAAAATATCGAAATATCCGTGGTTATTGTTCTGTTTTTGCCTGGGTTGACACAAACTCAAAGCACTCAAGTGGTAATTAGACTAATGCACTGCAGCGGACTCAGGAACCCCCGATAAAGGTGGAGTACGTCATGAATCATTGCCCGAGAAACTAGTTTTACTGTGAGCTCATTGGGGAAACCCAGGATGAGCCACACCGGTCGCCCGATCACTGACCTGGTGCTAATTGATCGAAAAGAGATGTGATGTGCTTACCCTCGAGACTCTGGTCGTAGCCCTTGGTGAAGTACAGCATTGCCTTGGCCGCCCGTTCCGGCGTCTTGATCAGTCCTTGGCGATCGGGATTCTCGCCCAGGCCGCCCAGGAGCAGGCGGTACGAGCGGGCCATGTCCGGCAGCAGGGCCTCTCGCGTCGGCGGCTTGTGGTCCAGCTCCAGGTCGTGGTGAAACATGCACTTCTCGTGGCCTGCAACGGGAGAAAGGAGCCCATTAAAACCATTATCAACAGTGTTGCGATAGGGAGGCATTGCTCCCCTCCGGCGGCAGTGTGTGGCTGTCTAAATACTATCCCCGATCCGAGACGCATCTCTGACCCCTGAACCAAAGCAATAACCCACTGATACGCGGCCGGCTTATCACCAAAAGAGTTTGTATAATTCTCATGCTCGTGGACTGCTACTCCCACTCCAACTCCAACTCCTAGATTCCTAGATTTCCCCACCACTACCTGGCGTTGTCGATGTACGCGGTGTCATTGGTGTTTTCGGTTGTGTACCATCGCTATCCGGAGTGCTGCCGTTGGTCTTTAGGATGAGACGGGGTCGCTGGTTGGCCGATGGGACCACCTCTTCTGCTGGCGTGGCCGGATTCGGGACAGACTCCTCCTGCTGGGCCCTGTCCGCCTGGGCCCTGTCCGCCAGCGAGGAAGTACCCGAGGTGCTACTTGTTGAGCACACGCTGTTGTTACGTCCACGCGACAGGATGTGGGCCTGTGGGAAGTTGGTGTCGTCTATAGCGTCGTTCAGCTCACTGGCACTCATCTCGGACAACTGGCGAGTGAAGCTCATGACGGTATCGAAACTCAGGCTGTTTGCCTCGCGAACGGAACTCAATTTGACGGAGAGCTGGCACACAATCTTCTATCTTCTAACTTGGCCCCGAGCTGTTTTCTATATTTTTCGCTGATGTCTCTGTCTCGGCGCTTGGTGTTCCGTGTGTTGGCGCTTCGGGTGGCTCTGCTCTTCTGACTGGCTGCTGTGGCCAGTGGTGGCAATAAGAACCTCTTGAGCGGAGCTTTGAGCGGAGGAAAGCTCCACCCAGCCCATCCCCCATGCCCGCTCTGCAAGCTCCGCCGCAGTAGAGCCAAGCTGAGCTGAGCGCAGGTCCAAAGTAGCTGCTCGTACTTGTTGCTCTGAAAGGAAGCGTGGAGCTACAGCTACAGATACGGGCAACAAAATAGGAATAATATGTTTTCATTAACTACTGGAATGGCGTCCACTCAATGTAATTGGGTTTGATCTTCTTAACTAAGAAAGTAAAGTATTTTGTGTTTTCCACCAACATAATCACCTTTAACTTTGTAGTCCTATATGATTTAACTAAATATTATTTTTCCACTGCATTTAGACTATGGTTTAGTTCTACGATTTTCATGATTTGTAGTTTGCCAAATCTAGAAACAATCTTCATAAGCGTGATAGCTCAGCTCTTTTAGCCCCTCAGATCTTTTTTTCTTATACGGACAATCAAAAGGCCAGCTGGTGATCAAGATTGGGCTCGTAGAGCCCTTCTCTGCCTGTACACCCTATGGTTAATAATATAAAATACGATGATGAAAGTAGGTGAATTAGCTTATAAGCATATCAAACATTTAATTCAAATTATCAATAATATAGTAGATCAATTTGTATGATCTTTGATCATCTTGAAGGCGTAATAAACTGAAGTTTTCAAATGTAGAGGACTTCGTTTCAAGGCTGGATTGACATTAAAACTGAAATTTGTACATATTGATTTGGGAATTTTGGAATTAAGATACTTTAACTTTCTACCCGTTAACAAGACAACAACAACAATAATACAACTCCTGAGTACAGAAAGATATTATTTTGCCCGCAGCTGTGCACTTTGTCAAGGCGGCTCCTTTTGTCATCAAGGATTGTTTGCTATATCCTTCAAGTCCGGCGCCCAAACTACTCGACAGGGTGTCAGCCGTCAAGGGCTATTTAGTTTCAACTTTCGACTCAAGCAGCCCGGCCCAAGCACAGCTGACTTCCCAAATTCTAACCACCACTCGTCCCTCTGCCCATCTGCGCCTTCGCTCCGTCATCGGCTTCCGAGTCCAGAAACATGGCTCACCGCATCCAGTTGCGAAGCGATGACTTCGACGTCATCGGCGCCGTGCCGCGTGATCTGTCGGTGATAAAGAACTTCCTGAAACGCGACTGCGCCGTCAAGCGACTGATAGACATCGAGGAGGAGTTTCTGCAGCAGTGTGTGGAGCGGGGCGAGGACCCCATGAAGCCAAAAAAGAAGGGGAAGAAAGGTAACGACATTGTTCCGCGAGGCAGCCAACGGGGATCCACTGAACCAGAGCCCAAGCCGGACCCGTGTCAGAGCCAAACGCCACCAGACGCAGCGGCGCCGGACTACTGTGATCAATGTCGGAGGCTCAAGACCTCCGTGGGTCTCGAGGAGGTGAGTGACCTTTACCAAG
Source organism: Drosophila triauraria (assembly GCA_014170255.2). Classification (NCBI taxonomy): domain Eukaryota; kingdom Metazoa; phylum Arthropoda; class Insecta; order Diptera; family Drosophilidae; genus Drosophila; species Drosophila triauraria. The sequence goes on from JABJVT010000093.1 coordinate 14,142, forward strand.
CCAAATTGGCCCAAAATTGCTTAAATTCATCTATCTTTCCGAGTAATGGTGCTGCCCTTTCTATCAGAAAATTTTAGGTTAGGTTCAATCGAAGCACGACTCTGCTGGATTATCCTGCTGGATTATTCTTCCTCTTAAAATGAAAATGTTAATCGCTTGCCATTTCGCAGCTCACGATGCCGGCCACAACTAATCCTGCGTACAGCAAGGCTCTGCCGAAGTACTTTGACGAGGAGACCGTGATGGGCAATTCGATGCCGGTGAAGTTTCGCTTCCGCCGCAAGTTCAACCCCTGCGACCAGGAGAAGCCCAACAACCTGATGTGCACGAATACTCCGAGCACAAACGTCGTGGTGCTGACCAACTGCTGCGACGTGATGGCGTGGCCCAGCCAGCGCGTGGCCCAGATGAACCGTGTGCCTGTGACCATGCTGACGGGAGTGGCCGATCTCACCGAGTATATGCTGGAGGAAGAGACCATTATGTGAGGGACTGCCGCAAGAAAAGGGCCAAATAAGGAGAAATAGGTTTGAAATAAAGCAGAAAGCATATACACCATTCGGTCTTATTTCCTTTTTTGGAGTGAGGGGAATCCCTACAGAAATCGACTTGCGGGGCTTCGAGTATAATTGACCGTCTCCCAGATGGACGGATTTGCCTTTTCCTGAATAAACTCCCAATTTAATCAATTTATGCCACTCGGATTCAAAGAGATGCGCATGCAAAATGAATCTCTAACGTCTCACTGTCAATTTTTCCTTTGATTTGCTTCGAAGAGTTGAATGCAAAATTCGGATTGTTTTTAAGTCACATATGTATCTGACATGAAGGTTTATATTCCATATCCATGACATTTTTAATTTCTTATAAACTCTTATAAATTATTTGTTGTTTCACATGGTTTTAAAAATCAATGAGCTTACGTATCTCTCTCTAGACTGACTTTCTGACGGAGTATCTATGTATCTATTGTTCTTAAGGTAGAGAGTGGTAATATTATATTATGACAAGCTAGTACAAAATATGCCGAATTTAGACGTCAACTTCCTACATTAATTTGTGTAAAAGTCGGTTACTTACCGTCAGAAACATTAAAAATCACAATAGCAAGGAATAAATCAGTTGGAAATAGGTCTGGTTGGGTTAGTTTACATAAAGCTAAGACAGCTGCAGATGACATAGACATTGATCGTTGTAACTTAAATAACGCATTCCAGTCACAGTGATACCTCTCTACAGCCACCTCTTCTTACGGTGGGCAATCCCCAAATGACGGTGTTCAACAGGGAGCCTATTGACATTTTCGAAACAGAATCTTGAGAGACAAAAGCGATTGGATCGGCTGGTCCCCGCTGGTCTCTTCCTGGGAAGTCAACCTGTTGGTAATTAAGCCACAGTCAGCATTAACATTTTCCATAGGCAGGCAGGCAGGTGTTCTCTCTGGCTCTCTGCCCACAATTTCCGGCCCACAATTACGCATTACGGAATCAGGAATGCCATTAAGCGATCAGGGATTGGGGACTCCGAGCTGGCAGGGTTGCCACCGGCTGCTGCCATTTGCTAGGAGAATTTTTTAAGTGGCTCAATTAGCAGCAAAGCACCCGTGCGCCGTGAGTCTCCGCTCTCAGCGAGCCGAGCCGTTCAGTCTTTTTTATTGACCGCAATCGCTCAAATGTGAAGTACTGCGGCTCGGCTTATTAGTCAGCGCCGGACGGACTTCAACTCACTGTGAGGGGCGATCAAAGAAACTGAATCTGAAAACGGCAAAGCCCACGAATCGAAACCGTTTGGAGCGCCGTACTCGCAATTAAACACTTTTTAACCTTCACAAAAGTAGTTCAGGTCTGTGTGCCCGTGCCCTCCCCTCCTCGCCAATCATTGACCGCTGGCCAAATACCGGATCACTAGCCGAGGAGTTTATGTCTTTGTCTTTCGCTCATGGCCCGCAGTTTGCTCCGCTCCCGATCCGCCACTTCCCAAGCGCCAAGCGCCAAGTGCCAAGTGCCTAGTGCCAAGCAAATCTTTCAATGTCAATGTCAATATGCCCAGTCCAGGCCAGCCCAGTGCCAGAGCTACTAACTCTCCAGCACAGCTATGTACATATGTTCCTCTCGATATCCGGCACCGTGTGGTTTGCATATGGGACAGAAATCGGAGCTGATTCTGCGGTTTATGTGCGAAGAATCGTCTGGGTTTTGGGTTTTATGCGGCGCAGCATCGCCGGAAATCGGAGTCGACTCATTATGCGCATCTGATTGAATTTCAATGGCCGCCTCTAACTAATCTAGGTGTGATGCAATATCAGGCAAAGATTGCATCCAGCCACTTGGATGGCTTAGTGTTACTCGGAAACTCAATATAGATCAAGATCAGCCCAAGGGTTTCCTAATAAAAGTCCTCGCTTTTCTTAACACTTGTCATAGCAACAAGGAACATGGAATGATCCATGATCAATTTTAAAATTATCTTAAAATGGCCTCAAATCTTGTTCCATTGCAATTATGCAATTGATAATTGTAATGCAAAGTGATTTTACAATAGGCATTAAAGAAAAAAATATATAAAATATATTTTCTATTGAGTCAGACACTGTGACTGAAATTAAAACGGGGAAGTGCACTTATAGAATATTTTAATACAATTAATGTTGAAAAGGGGATTCCAAAAAGGGATTCCCAAAAGTGCCTTCAACTGATAAAAACGTCTATTTGATTGGGAATCCTTTGCATTAAGCCTCATAAACTGTCTGAGAACTGAGATAGGGCTTAACAGAGCAAAAAAAGGTTTTGATGGAGTCAAGGTGTACATGCATATATCACTCATACGCAGTGTGTAACCTAACCAAATGATTAATTATGACTCAGGTACAGGGAAATGATTTAAGGAGGAGCAGGAGCGGGATAACTTTGTCAGTGGGAAGCTTTGGACCTGGGAAGAACTGCTGTTTCTGTCAAGCTCCTATTACAGATCAGGAACCCCGACCACTCACCGCTTCCGTTGCTGGCCAGCTCCATGTTGAGCATTTCCAGTTTCAGCTGCTGGCTGTTTTTGGAGCCCGCGACGGCGACGGCGACGTCGGCTGGGGCAGAGGCGCCGCCTGTCGGGATCGTGGCGGCAGCTTCCACGGCAACGGAAGCGGCCTCCGCGGGGGCGTCGCCATTTTGAGAGTTGCCATTTTGTTCGCTGGTCTGGGGCTTCATTGCGATTCAACTGTGTTTGACCGAGTTTGGGTGGGTGGATCTGGATCTGGACTTCACGGAATCGAGGATACGGATTACTTTCGATCGCGGTACGTACGGCGCTTGTGTTTGGGCTTGGGTTGGCACTTGACTTGGCTGCGTTTGGCGCGTTCGCTCCGAATTTATCTGCCGACTAAACCGCCCGAGATTTAGTTGTAACCTTTTTATTATGAAAAATCGAAAGTTCTGCCGAGAGAGCGAGCGTTCGACTGTTTTTTTTTATCTCGCTCCGACGGCGCTGTTAACTGTAACTCTGCTCTCCGCTCGCTTCGTTCCGCTGAGTGGCCAAAGCTTTCGGCTCTCGCCTCGCTCTCTTTCCGGCGATTGAAGCCAACCCCACGTCCCGAGGACTCCAGGAAATCGAGAAGCAGTATTTTCTTCCTTGAAGTCACTTGTTTGTTGGGCGAAAGTTTCCGAATTTTTCGTTATTTTAAAACCTGCTGGCAGAGTAAACATTCGAGCCCGCAAAAAAAAATACGGCCATTAAGCAAACGTTGGCGCCTGGCCTAAGGCCCCGATGCAATAATTTCGCTTTGATAACCCGGCTGCGACTACATCGTTAAGGTGTCATTGGCAATTATGGGGCGATGATAACGTTCGATCTGCAATAACAAATCCATTTTCAGGCTAAATCGTGCATGCGAGAAATTTGTTCGGTCATCTCGGTTCATTTGGCGGCTGATTGCGAGCCCCTGAAAATGAATTACGGCGGGACAGGCGACAGGAAGAGATTAATAATTATGATTTCATTAACTTGTGCCATACCAACCTACCTACCTACCTTGCAGATTAATTGATCACATTAAATGATCAACATAAACAGTCGGCCAATCTAGCCATGCTTGTAAGGAATGCAAGTAGAGGTTTTCATAAATATAAAATAATAAAAAAAATTAAATGAACAGCTAATCATCAGAAATGTAGGCAACGATCGTTACTAACTGAGAGTGGAGTCCTTAAAATACTAATGCAGTAAAAAGAGTTTAGTAAAGACATACTATTTCATAATATCAAATGTATACTCAATGATAAGATTTTATACTCTTTAGTTTAAATTGTGTATTTTCGAACTTACATCGAAAAATCGATAACATACCGCGTTAGCTGGAATTTAGTGCTTTTCTGTTTGTCGCGTTAGTGTTACTTCTCAAGTCTTGGTGCATATTAGTATAATTTTGATACTTTCGTAGTATCAAATTAATAAGCATCTTATTAAGAAATTTTTAATACTCAAGAGTATACAATTCATGCAAACATTTCTTTGAGGATTTTTTTGGGTGAAGATTTTCGTATAACTAAGTGATAATCATCGATTGCAATTTCAGGTTTCCAAATTTTAGGCTCTAAAAGGCTGCTTTTCTAATGGCAGCAGTGGCCAAAAGTTCGTGTCGAGCTTAAGACTCTTGTTTTGTTTTTTTCATCTCATAGTCCTCCTTTTTAAAGGAAATTGGATATTGAACGAATAGGATGGCATTTAAACTGAATAAGTAAGAAATGACAGGTTTTTGATGCGTTTTGCTAAAGCAGTCACTATCTCCTTCAGCCAAAGTTGTAACTTTTTATGAGTAAATGATACTATAAAAATGTTCCGAATTTATTTGTTTATGATCTGTGCGAACGCTACTTTGTAAAAACACAAGAAACAATTGGAGTTCAAGAACTGCTAGTTTATAATTCGCAGCTCACCTTTTACAGAAGCGGAGGCTGGAGCACAAGTATAGTTACGAATACAAATGCAAGAGCAAAGCTCGCGCCGCGCTTGCGCCCTTTCGCCGCCTTGAGCAGCCCGTTAGTCATGCCTGCGAAATTATAAATAATATTAATTAGCCATTAATTGGACATTTACGTCCGATTTGCATGGCAGCCAACAAAAAAAAGATTTAACTTTTAAATTTTCCAGCATCGACGCTGCGCGCTCCGCTTTTAATGGCATTCAATGTCATTAGCTGACGGCTCAGCGACTTGAGTTATTCCCGGAAGGCGGCCGGACAAAGAGCCGGTTGGCTGGCTGAGCGAGCACTTCCCACGTTTCACAGCTCCTGCACCTCACCACCCACGCCCTGCTTGCCCTGCGCCTGCCGCTCCAGCTTCTCCTGCTCCATGCTCTCCAGCTGGGCGAGTGTCAGCAGTGAGATGCCCAGCTGGTCCTCACGGGTGAAGGGCTGCGCCATGCGCCGCAGCCATCGTCGGGCCAGCTGCACGGCCTCCTCGGTACTCAAGTTGCAGAAGCTGTCCACCAGGTGCTCCTGGATCCACTTTGGTAGACGGGACCGCTTGTCCTGGCGCGAAAACCGTTTGTCCGCGAAGATCATGATGCCGTAGTCCGTCTTGCCGCGCAGCGCCCGGCCCACACATTGCGCCGCATGTCGCATGGCGTCGAAGGTCAGAAAGTCGTTCTCACGTATCTGAAACTGATCGCGGAGGTAGTCGAGTCGTGCCTTGAGAATGCGCGACTGCGTGTACACGTAGGGGATGCCGAACATGAGCACCGCGCGACCATAGTGATGGTCGAAATCCACACCCTCTGAGACCTTGCCACGCGCCACAGCCAGCAGCACCGCTCCGCGACCACAATCGCAGGCCTGCAAGTTGAAAAAAGGTTTAGTTAGCATTAAATACAATCGGCGTACACTCTTGCAGATGCATGTGATGCTGAGGCCATCGACATCAAGAGGCTAGCAATAGCTAGTAGTAGCTAGCATAATACGGAGCTTAAGCAAGAATGTATTCTAATAGCTTAATTCCGCCCTGAACCTATCAGAATAGCTATACCTAAAAGTAAGCATAGGCTTATCGATATTTCCTTTATAAAAAGGAATAGTTCTTATGAACTATTTGGCTTACAGATAAGTACGCATAACTATTTAGATATATAGCATTTCAATATTGCTCTAAATGCACGAAACGGATTAACCAGTGATCTGATGAAATCGAAATGCTCCGTTCTAAAAGAGTGTGGACGCGAGCGAACTGTGCCAAGCTCATTTGGAGAGAAGCCCTAGCAGTCGCGATGCTTTTTTTTGGGACAATGCCAAAGTGTATCTCACCTTAACATAGTTCATCAAAGCGTAGCTCGTCTCGGCATTGTCCTGGGTTTCAATAAACAGCAGCTTGTAGCGCAGCAGGGTGTCGACAATGCCCTGGTCATACCAAGAGGCCACTACAGACTCCAAGTACAGGTAGGATGTGAAGAAGCAAACAACGCCGTCAGGCACTGTCTTGGCCACCTCCACCAGCAGCTGGCCATAGTTACGGATCACGGCAGTGTCCTCCCGCGTTTCGAACTTGGAGGAAATGGTCACCTGGTCGTTGCCCTTGGACACAATCTGTTCACGAAATGTCATTACAGTAACAAATGGTAAAATCAACTAAGTGGCAAGTACCATGGGCAGAAGACACGGACGGGCAAGCGTCATGGTAAAGCTGCTCATGACCACTGGATCGAAGTCGAGGATCTTCGGGTACATGTCCATGGGCGACAATGTGCCCGAGGTAATTAACCGTCTGAAAGCGAGAGAATACCGGAGCCATTGCAATGGAAGAGTCCAAGCAGCTGAAGTGCAATATGGGATTCGACACCGTTGGAGTTTTGTCGTCAAACGGCTCGATGATGATGGTAAACCCCTTCGTATAGGTCGAAACCAAGGTGGCAAAATGTGTGATCTAAGGCAGAGATAAATGTTTTAAGTTCCTAATCAAAATCGAAATATGTGAGGCACGAAACCCACCAGAGTGAGAGCTCCAAACTCTGTCATATCACTTATCTCCAGGGTGCGCAGCAAACTGGATAAGCGCGCGGCACAAAAGCGAAGGGGTTTCCGTTCAATGCAGATCTTGGAGGAAATATCCTTGAGGAAGCCGGCAGGCGATTCCTGAACAACATGATGCACGCGCAGTCTGGTCTTGATGTACTCTATAAAGCGACGCAGGAAGCTAAGGAAGTGGTCGGCGTTACGTATGTTTCCCGGCACCACCTCTGTCAGGACATCGTTGGGCAGAACAGGGTTGGCCAGAATCATGTCCGTGTCCCGCTGCACACTGGCATCCTTCAAGCCCTGAACCATGCGCTGGTACTCCTCGTTGAGCCGGTTCGTGTCTTCCTCACGCATGCTGTAAAAATAAATGAATCCACTGAAATTCGATGGATAAACGGAATTTGGGACAGGCACTTACTCCTGTACCATTTTGGTCAGCTGATTCAAGGCATTCGTGCTGCGCTCTACGGTCCGCCTGTTGATCTTAACACTCATCGAGTCGATGCAGACGTTGTCAATGTTGTGCGCCTCGTCGAAAACCACACATGACTCGCGGCTCATCTCCTTGGACACCACCTGGGCTATCTTCGGATCTAGCAGGTAGTGGTAGCTGTATACCACAATGTGAGCATGGGCAATCTGGAGGGGAAAAGCACTATAGTTTATATCCCAGCGGTGAAAAACCCCAGCTTACTGCATAGCGCGCCAGAAAGTAGGGACACCAGTTGCGCGAACGACCGTACTCCTTGAGATCATCGATGCTATAAACGCCCACTGGCAGCGTTGACTCCTTTCCCTCCAGACTGAATCCCTCGAAGTACTGGCCTGCAGGAAACAACATGTTAAGTGGTGGAAGTCGGAGGTCGGCAGTAGGCCCTTACAGATAGGCGTCTCGGTGTCCATCTCGTGCCGGTCGCGAATGTAGCTTGCCGTTAGGCCATAGCACTTGCCGTCCACTGCCTTGCCCTCGCGCTCCTTGCTCACCTCGGGGTGGATGCACATGTTCTTCCGCGAGCTGAGCACCAGGCCGGTCAGGGGAGGCGGATTCGGGCAGTTGCGCTCGTAGTAGACCATCAGGTTTTGCAGCTCCGCGATTACTTTCTCGATCTCCGGCACCGTGCGCGAGCAGTAGATCAGCTTGCGCACTGTTTCCGGATGCTCCACCATGTAGGCGACGATAAGAGAGAGTAGCGTGGCCGTCTTGCCGGTGCCCGAGGGCATCTCCAGCAGACAGTGGCCCTTGGCGTCCAGGCTCCGCTTCAGTTCCAGCATATACGCATACTGCTCCGGGTAGATGTACTCGTACGGAAAGTAGACGAGCAGACCGTCTACGCTAAGCCTGTTGGGAAGACATTAGTGAGGTACTTCCATTTTTCCGCCCTGAAACTTACTTCATTTTGCGAATATTTCGGGTTATTTCCTGTTCCTTCCTGTTGCCGGTATATTTCTTGTTGATTCAAAACCAGTGTGGCCGCCGGTGCTGCCAGCTAAGCTATTTTTCCACTAGAAGTAGCGATAATTGCAAATATAGCCAAATTGGCATTATTTTATTGGCAATATTGAATATATTCCAAGGTATTATAAAGTAAGTTAAAACTAACTTCGAAAAATATGCATTCGGACTTTTACTTAAATTGCCAGAAATGCGCTGTGTGCCCGTCAGATATTCCGAACTGAAAACCCTCTAGATGGATGCGCAGCAATTTGGGGTGACAACTTTACTTTCTGTTGAAAATCGGCCGGAAACATTTAAAAAAGGCTCAAGAAGGGCCCAAGACTTTCCTAAGCGCGGTGTTGGGTTACTTTTCGAGGGAAAAGGTCATTGCTCATAGCTGTGTTTAAGAGCTAGTCTAGCTGCCCGAAAAGTTGGCAGCACTGGTGGCCGCAACATTCCTCAAAAAGTATGGCAACGTAATTGTCATAGTATCGGTGGTATCGATAGTAATATTTGTTTTTTTTTAGAGAAAAGGCTAAACTTTAGCCGAACAATTATTTCCGGAAAACAACCTCCGAATCCCCCATGGACGATCTCAATCCCCTAGCAGGCACAGCCCACCTTCTGGAAGAGGTTGACAGTGAGTAAATGCGGCTGACTGACCGAATACATTGAAAAGAGTACAAAACCGGCACTTTACAGAGAAGCTTATGGTGCTGTTGCGGGACGGACGGACGCTCATTGGATACCTGCGCTCAGTGGACCAGTTCGCCAACCTGGTGCTGCAGCGCACCATCGAGCGGATACATGTGGGCAACGAGTACGGCGACATTCCACGTGGAGTCTTCATCATTCGCGGCGAGAATGTGGTGCTGCTGGGCGAAATTGTAAGTGCAACGAGATATTTGGTATATTCTGTTAGATTCAGGAAGCTCTTATACGCCCAACAGGATCGCGAGAAGGAGCAAAAGCTCCCGCTCAAAGAAATATCCGTCGACGAAATCCTGGACGCCCAGCGCCGCGAACAGGAGCAGCGCCAGGAGAAGCACCGCCTGGTGTCCAAGGCGCTCAAGGAACGCGGCCTGGCCGTTGACGCTAATATAATCAACGAGGACTTCTGCTAGGAGGACCCACTACTCTACACGGATAGAATAAGTTCAAAGATTTTCGTCACTTTGTATATTTGTACTGCATTAAAAAACTATATATTAAAAACTATGTACATAAGTAGCTATGTAAACTGTTCAGCCTGTTCCAGACCCCGATACAGAGCCGGGTCCCGCGCCTGCCTTTGCGCCACTCTCCTCGAGCAGTATATACTTTTCCAGTATCTGGTACATCTCCACCTTGGCTTTAATCTTGTGCACGCGTGACAACTGGCGCAGATAGGCGGCGATGGACTTGCAGAAGAAGTCGTCCTCCGTTTCAGAAGTATTCGGGGTTGCTATCTCTGTGGCAGATTGCTCTCGCTCCTGGCTGGTATTGGCCACACAGACTACGTAGTCGCTTACGTCGGCTTGACTGTGATCGTCTGGTTCGGAAGGCACGGCGCTCACCTTGGCAGGAGCACCCTCCGGATGGAAGGTTACCACCGTGCTGGACAGGGCCTTGTTGTCGACCTCCGGATCGAACTCCTCATAGCTATCTTGATCGGCATCCTCCTGGCCATCGTCCGCCTCCACGAGCACTGAATAGGTCTCGGACTGCGTCGTCTGCAACTCCAGCTTGGCATCGTAGTTCTGATCCTCACCCTCATCATATACCTGCGAGCCTTGATCTTCGATCACAGAATCGGTGTCCAAGGCCAGGCGTATCCGCCGCCGACGCGTGTCCACCTTGAGCCAACCTGACGGCTTCTGGTCCCTGTCACGTTCGCGTCCTCGTCTCTCGCGCCGCTTGCGCACGAAGTCCCGCAGAAAGTCCATTTTCCTGAAAAAGTCATTGTGCCCGAACTCGCCAGACGGGTGCAGGCGCTTCTGCTTAAGTTCGCGAGAGTATCTATCACGTAGGCAGGTCCAGCGCCGCCGTGCATCCGTCGTCGAAATGTTGAGGACGTCGGCTACTTTTGCCCAATCCTCCTCCTTCCTCTGCGAGAGCCGGAAGGAGGGCAGTTGAGGATCGTAAAGCGACGGCGTCTCGCGAATGGTGCGGATCAGCAGGATGTCCGATTCGTCCAGGGGGCGATGGTTGGAGCTCATTTTGGTTATTTATTTTTATAATTTTTATTTATGCTTGAGCCCTTTACAGCACCTTGGCTTGACACGTTTTTCTACGCTTTACAATACTGACTGAACTCACCACAGAGTTTACCACGGTTATTTTATCAGTCTGGCAACGCCGCTTAATAATGGTTAATGAGCCTTTTACGATACCATTTTAAGGGGTTTTTCCGCTGAATATCAAATATTCTTCAGAACGATGGATTCTACC
>JABJVT010000094.1:0-25000 GCA_014170255.2 Drosophila triauraria
GACGCAGACAGCGGCGGCACAAGGCTTTGCCAAGCCAGCTGAAGTGGCGAGTGATTCATCGGCCCCGAAACCACAAGCAGATGCATCTCCCGCCTGTACGCCCCTCTACGATGAGCTGCCACCTCCCACGGCTCCATCAGCGGAGCCCTCGGCCCAAGCTCTGCCTTCGAGAGTAGATGAAGAAGTTGCAGCCGCTGCCGCTGCTTCTCCTCCATCGCTCCCCGAGCCGGAGGCTATTCACATAGAGGCTGCGCCCAAAGAGCAATCGGCTCCACCAACACCTCCGGCTACTGAACCCCAAGCGGAGGCTCCATCAGCGGAGGAAACAACTACATCAGCAGATACTGATGCCGACACATAGGCGACAGACAGACCAACTGAAGAACAAACGCATACTTGAGTAAATTCAAAAGAAAGTGTAATCTATGATTTTCCTTACCAAGTAACTTAAATGTAATACATGCGAACGAACTTTTACCATTTTTATCCTGAGATTACGCAGCATTTGTTGACGAGGGTGGGTCGGTCGCTTTTAAAATCAGAATCAGTTCATTTCGCGTAACACAACTAACTAACTACTCTTACGTACAATAGGAACCACAGAGGACCACTTGTGTGGAGCAAAAAGTAAACAGACAGATATAGCAAATAATTAGCAAAGGAAACGGATTGTAAGGACAGCATATTGACAGGGGAGCATCGTGAGTAGGAGTAGTAGAAGCCCAAGAAGAAACAAATCAGCAATCGCAAGCAACACTTGAAATGTTTATTATTTTGTTATGTACTTAGTTTTAAGAGTCTATTTAACACTCAGATTGTTTATAATGCGCAGATTCTAGGTACACGCATAATAATGTACAATTCAATATACCTATATTATATCGGATACTATAAAATAAAAAGCAAAAACATCATTCATATCTTGTATTACTAAACTCGTCTATTGGTACAATTTCAATCGGATCCAACGTAGCTTTGTTCATTTAGCGCTTTCCCATTCAAGGAATAACAACCACATGGATTAAGTCCCAGTACAGAAGAGGTGTAACAAATGCAGAGTAACGGCTTCGGCGAAAATGCAATATTACGATAACTATCTAAAATCTGAATGTAATATAATTTCTTATGACGGATAATTGCAATTAAGATGCAGTAAGAGGAAAATTTTATCAAAATATTTATGTAGCTTTTCTGTTATTTGAAATCAACTCGTTAAAGTGACCGAGATGTTTTGTTTTATTTTATTTATTTTCGGAAATCGAAGGTTATCGCTTTAAGCTTTCATGTATGTTACCATTGAAGAATTCATTTACATTTAAAAATATTTTTTTAATTGAAATTGCCCAAACAAAGCTTAAGTAAAATAATTCGATCCAACTAAATCTCAAATTCTACTGATGATTAGTACTGTGATTGGGATTAAGCTTCCATCAAGAATAAGTATACATACATTATTTTTTATAGAATCTGTTGGGACAAATTTAATGACTTACCAGAGTAGATAGCAGGTTGTTTCGAATTTTTCGGTTTGGTCCAGAAGAACTACTCTTTATTAAGGCAACTTTATTTTAATTTTTAAGTTTGACTGGTCCACAATTCAGGAGAACTCAATATTGACCGGCATATCTGACCTACAGTGGATCCCATTAATAGTCGGTTTTTTTTTTTCAACTTCAAACCCGAATAAAAGGTATAAGATTAAGAGAAAACAAAATTTAAAAAATGGTATCTTAAAGCTTGGAATATTACCTTTCAATAGATATATATATGTTCAAACTTTTATTTTGAATTTAGGGAAAAAAATACTAAAACAAAAAAAAGCTCAAAATTTACATTACTTTAATATTCGGTATTATGAGGATTTCGTATAAGAAAACCCCGTGGCCACTCTAAAAAGCCAAAATTCACGCAAAAAATGGGTTTCCCAGAAAAGCCAACATCGACCAGCACTAATTAAGAGCAAAGAAAACCAAAATCGTCGAGTTTGAGCACCAAATTTTAAAATGGGCCGGAAAACCAAAAATGTCCTCTAGTTACATTTAGAGGGCAAGACATACAAGGAAACTGCCCAAATCCTGGAAATGAAGCCGAAAACGGTCGGTGACATCGTCAGAAGATTCAAAAATGAGGGAAGAGTGGCTTCAATCAAACAAAAAGGACAACCAAAAAAATTAACGGATCGCGAAGAAGCCGAAATTGTCCGGAAGGTGAAAAAGAATCCTCGACTAAGTGCTCCGGAATTGAAGGCGGAACTCTTTTCTGACCACGGGAAGACCGTTTCCGCTCAAACCATTCGCCGTACCATTAAAAAACAAGGGTACAACGGCAGAGTGGCTAGGAAAAAGCCGTTGCTGTCTGAGCGCAATCGAAAGCTAAGGAAAAATTTCGCCCAGGAGTACTCCAAGAAGGACCAAAACTAGTGGGATGACGTTATATTCTTGGATGAGAGCAAATTCAACCTTTTTGGGAGTGACGGCAAGACCATGGTTTTGCGGAAACCGAATACCGAGCTGCAACGAAAACATCTCAGGCCAACCGTAAAACACGGCGGTGGAAGCGTGATGATCTGGGGCTGTATTTCCACCAAAGGAGTCGGAAATCTCGTTTTTAATAGATGGGATAATGAACCAGGACCAATACCTGAACATTTTAAAAGAAAATTTAAAACAATCGGCGGAGAAAATGGGCATTGGCGACACCCGAAACACAAGGCTCATAAAGTTAAGTCCTGGTTGCTCTACAACTGCCTTAACGTTTTGGAAACGCCGCCCCAATCGCCTGATTTCAATCCCATTGAGAATTTGTGGAGTTAGTTCGACCACCGTGTCCACAAAACGCCGATTTCGTCCATAACAGAGTTAAAGCAACGGCTTCAGGAGGAGTGGGCCAAAATTGGCCAAGAATATACAAAAAAAATTATTTCAAATATGCCAAAAAGGTTAAACGATACCCTAAAGAATAATGGCTATCATACCAAATATTAAATCGCTGTTATTTTTAAGAAAAATTGTTTTTTAGTTCTTTAAGTTAAAACCGAATATTAATGGAACCCAGACTTTGAAGTTTTTTTTGTTTATGTTTGTTTTCACCTTTAATTTAAAATAAAACCTTATATATATGTACGTTTATGAATAGGTAATAAAACAAGCTTTAAGTTACCATTTTTTAAATTTTGTTTTCTCTAAATCTTATAAATTTTATTCGGATTTGAAGTTGAAAAAAAAACCGAATATTAATGGGATCCACTGTATAGCCTGGAGGAACTAAGCTATAAATATATATTAATTTGTAATTTTAACTCGGCCCCTGTCACCGCTGCCTAATAAGAATATTGAGCCTATGACAAATTTAAATACATCAAATTTGAGTTAAAGCCTTTTTCCGAAACAAACTAGAAAATACGATTCTCAATTATAAATTAATATTAGTTTATGACAAAATTAGGAATGGTTCATTATTCCTCTTTTGGCTTCAAACTTTTTACAACAACGTTCGTTAAAATAAAAAAATTCAGCTGTTTATGGAATGCCCTTAACAAAAAATTACTCCTTTCCAGAATATCGAAACTAAAACGGTAGTCGATACTTATCGCGAGTGACCCAGCTCTAGTAGAGATGGAGAAGAAGAAAACATCGACGAAAAATACATCGCAGTCTTTTGATGATTTAAAAAATACATCGATGTTTTCAAAATAAAAGTTTTAGTATAAACAAGAAAGGAAGCTAGCTAGCATTTAAAATAAATCAATTACTGTAAAAAAAAAGTTATATACCTTTTCATTACATTCGTTCGTAGAACATACGTTTGACATTTACATTTTTAAATTTTGATATTAATTTACCTACCGCTCCTATTAACCTTATTTCTGAAATCATAAAAATTATCCATATCTTCAAGCTTATAGAAATATGTGGAAAAATAGCAAAGTGGTACTATTTTTTCTATTAGTCTTCCGATTGTTCCTATGGCAGCAGTATGATGTAGTTGTCCGAACTGGCCCGTTCCGACTTATAAACTTACGGCACTAAAGAAAAAATTATCTGCACAGTTTCATTTGGATAGCTTAAAAACTGAGAGACTAGTTTGCATTAAAACGAAAGCTTCCCTTACTTTAGTGATGTGACAAAAACATCGATAGTAAATCTTCACTTTTTTGTTCACTTACGTCGTAAATCTTCACGGTTTTTGAAGCTATAAACACGCCAAAAATAGTTAAAAAAAGCTAAAAAGCTACTCATGTTTTAGCTATTTTTTAGCTTTTTAGCCAAGTGTGACCGTTCGTGGTGCTTGACTCTGCTAACCCGAATTTTCAAAAAAACGCTGCCCAATTTTCAAATATAGGTGGCCTGTTTAGAAAAGCGAAGCTACCGCAAGGTGGGGTAATTTTATTTGCTTTCATATTTTCATATTATTAATATTTTTATAATTAATTTTAAAATAAATGGTAAATATTAACAATTTTTGAATCCGCCGCGCTTGAATTTTATGTTATTCTTCTTATGTTATGTTATGTTATTCTCTCCCACGCGAAAGACGAAAGAGACGTAACGAGTTGGCAACTTTTTAAACAGATGTGGTATTTTTCCTCTCGCTCGCACTCATTTGTTTGCTAAATTTTAGCGTTGGTAAGTACGTAGCTTAACAGCTTCAATTCGACCCCATTTACATGTTAACCCGAAATTTGACTCTGTTAAAATAAAACATCGATGTTTCATCGATGTTTTTAAGAAATAAGAATAAAATGTTTGCTTAAAAATAAACTAAAAATTTATTTTCTTACTTTACTGATGTGACAAAAACATCGATGGTTCCCCACAAAACATCGATGTTCCAAACATTCCAAAAACATCGATGTTTCTTACGTCGTAAATCTTCACGTTTTTGTTCAGGATTTTTTTGGGGGGAAATATCGACTCTTTAAGATTTTTTAGTGGAAAAGCTAAGTTTTCATCTGGCAACACTGAGCTCTAGTAACTACAAAAATACCAAAATAGTAACGGGCCACACTGGTCGCGTCATTTCGAGTTACGATTTTCGGTAGAAATACAAACTTAAGTAAATCAATACAGTTCCCCGAAATAAATGCACAACGGTCACGGTTACGCCGAGAGAAAATGCAGTGCTAATTTGGCGTAAGCATCGCAGCAACGCAGTAAATAAAGTGGAAAGAAAAATTTTCGGGTGCCAAAGAATCTACACACACACGTAAGCAGAGCACATATACATACATGCACACAGACAGGAACAGCGCAGTTGTGGGTAATGTGCAAATTGTATTAAAAATTGGCTTGAAAATAAATAAATTGGGCACCGAAACGTGCGAAGAGTCAAGTGAAATAATCTGCCGCGAGTCGTGTGCGGCGGAATACGTCAAAAGCGAGCGCTAAATACTGAAAAACGTGTGCAATTTTGCAATGCTTCGACTGAATATTGTTGTGTTTGTGTAGGTGAGAAGTGTGAAAAATACACATAGGTGTCCCTGTCCGTGTGCCAGCCGCCAACAACTGCAAACGTAACCGCAGTCGACGTTGGCAGCGGAGAGGCAAGGATGCTTTCCTTCCTGGCAGATGTGGATGCTGTTCGAAAGCTCACCCCTCACCCCACCCGACCCCACCAATGGCACTCGAGGCATCGAACAACTTTTCACTTTTCGCCTGCTTTGGTTGTTATGGCTGCTCTCTGCCTGCATGAACATGCATACCCATACAGAGGCACAGTGATGTTTTGTTTTATTTTGTCTATTTTCGGAAATCGAAGGTGATCGAGACCGGCATCAATGAGTGTTACTCAGCTTTTGTTGTTCGCTTTATTTACATCGCCCGATTCCCGTATTAAGTAATTATTTTCATCAGATAACGTTATGTGTGTGCTTCGTCCGACAAACCAGACCCCGAATGTGGAGCGGTGGTTATCGCCAGATCCGTTCGTTATGCAAAAACCAGAATTTATATGTACAGCTAGAACGGCATTTTATCAAAGTTCTTTAGCCTTTCGGTGCGAGTCGAATCTTGTCGCTCTGCTGTTGATGCTTTTGTTGTTTTTAAATGCGAGGCGCGCGAGTGGGAGTGCGATCTCATTTTGGCCACCAAAGTGCAATTGGGAAAGTGTGAAAGAGACAGAGTGAAAGAGAGAGAAAGCGAACGTTACATTTCCAGCCATTAAACACGCATTATGCGTTAAAGAAGCAATAATTCTTTAAATACATGTAGTTCTTAAATTACAGGTGTCCCAAATGAAGGGCCGATTTAATATAACTCAAAACGGACAAAAAAATCAATAAAAAGTTTAATTTTTGGCATTGCTTGCTTTACTGTTGTCATGCACCCGTATTTCATTACAGCCTCAGCTTGTGGCTGTTACAAAGTAAATACTATAATTTGCAAGTATTCTATAGGAATATATCATGCGATAAAAACGATTTTATGAAAATCAAAGAATCTCCTCTACCAGACAGTCCAAAAAGTCGCAAAATTAGACATTAAGCTGGAATCGTTTCGTCATTTCATAAAATGCAGCGACGCAGGATGTTAAAAATTTATATTTAATCTTTAATAAGGTTTAATGAAAACCCTTCCTTTCTATCCAGTCGAGCGTCTAAAAGTTCGTCCCATAAAAACTAATAAGATTGAATTTATTTACCAATGCTTAACAAGAACCCATTTGCTGAAGCATTATCTTTTATTAATATTTGTGATAAGCAATTATAAAGCCTCCACACGCAAAGTGGCGGCCAGCAATTATACACTCGAGTCCTGAAGGCAGACAGGACTACAAAATGGCGGAGGCAAATGGAGACATACATATGTATGTATGCGCATACCATGGGGCATTCAGGTGGTCCATCACAGGAAAGGGGTTTTGACCAGGAACAGGAATAGGATAATTGAGCAACAGCGCCAGACGTCATTGGCAAGCGAAGCTTCCTCGTGTGATGGATGCGCTCCACATTTGGATGCTATTTATAAACCTTTTCGCCCGTATACATACACACAACTGCTGGCCGAGGACTATAATGATGGCCAGGCCACTGATTCTGCTCTGCTTCCTTGAAATCTGCATAGTTCCGCTTCCGATTGAGTTGGCGCAGTCGCAATGGACGTTTCATCCATTTCCCTTTACTTGTATTGGCGCAACAGAGCATGTGTGAGTGTGTCTACTCCAGGTTCCACAGTCCACATTCCACCGAATTTACCGGGCAGCATCCACATCCACATGTTGAGAAGAGTGCCCAGCACATATATCCTTTTGGTCCCCTCTCCTTGACTCTTCTCGGCACCACTTCCTGGATTCGCCGTTACGCTCGCAGCTCCCGCACTTTCCCACTCGTCGTTGCATTGATTTGTTTGTGTACGTGGGCAAGTGTGTGCGTTTTCCGTCTGCACTTGTGATTTTCAAGCCTTTTCTCGGATTTATCGCCATCGATTACTGCGGATTTTAACGAGCAATTCGCCCCTAAGGGATTTAGGGATTGTGTCGAGTTTTGTGAGTCGTTATAGATTATTTAAGCTTAAATGAAAGTAATATCTTTAATATATTTACCAATTTTCTACTGCTCCATATTATAATTGCATGTACATATATTTTATAGATTGTGGAAGGTATGCAGTTGAAATATATTTGCAAGCAATTGGGTATCCCTAACGAGTCACTGTACACTCTAGTGGCACGTACTCAACTTGCTTTTCTGTGGCCCACAGGTGGGCTTTCAGGGGATTTCGCATTTCTGCATAAATAATTGAGA
The DNA here is from genome assembly GCA_014170255.2 of Drosophila triauraria. Taxonomy (NCBI): domain Eukaryota; kingdom Metazoa; phylum Arthropoda; class Insecta; order Diptera; family Drosophilidae; genus Drosophila; species Drosophila triauraria. The sequence continues at coordinate 7,742 of JABJVT010000094.1, forward strand.
CTTGCAGTCGAACTTCCACCATGTTATCGCTAGTCCTTAGACCGCTTTTGTCGTTGCAGTTTGGCCTTCTTTTAAATACCAAACGGAATTGTTATTAGGCGGCCAACGCAGAACAAGGTACAAAAGAGCACGCCTTTAAATAACGCTTTTGTTTTTTAAACGGAGTATAAGTGGCTGATGAGTGTAAATTAAAGTGCTTTCGACATTTGGACAATTTCCCGAACAGATTCAATGTTAAGAGGCGCGAGCGCACTTTCTCACGCTCTCGCCGCATCTCTTAACCGCTCTCTTGTCTCTTGCCCATATGCTTGCAGTGTGAAATCCTAAAAAGCCGGCTCAGCAGGAGGCGAAAAACGTTTTCCAAACGCATCACATGTAAATGAGATGCCGTCGCGTCGGCAGCAGAGGCAGCAGCAGCAAGCAAAACTACGCCGACATCGCCATCGATGCCACCAGGAACATCAGGAGCACCAGCATCTAATTATTGAGTGAAGTGCAGTGTAGAGAGTGGAGTCTAGTGCGCAACGAGTGGAGAATAGGACTTTTCGACAGTTGATAAGTTGAGAAATAGCAGTAGAAGCAGCACAACAGCACAGGGAGAACGCACTGATCCTAGCGGAGGTGGGAGGCGAGGCATACGCCGGGAATCCAAGATGAAGCGACGCAATGCGGACTGTGGCAAGCTGCGGCGACCGATGAAGCGCAACAAAATCACAGAGGGCATGTACGGCAGGTGAGTGATAGAGTAATTCTTGTGTTTAATTACCTAATTACAAATTTTTTTAAGTCCAGAAAGTAAAATAGAAAAATAATATCAGGGCCTTGGAATTGAAACTCGAATTCATGATTGAAAATCCTAAAACAAAACTAATTTAATAATTTAAAACCCTTGCAGATAATAGCTAAAATAAAAATAAGGAATCATAATCATATATCGTTTTAATCCGTAATCTTTAAAAACAACAACAAACGGTTAATTTGGACCGATCCTTCCTATCGCAGCTATAAAATATAGTGGTCCGATTTGAATTAAATTTTATATGTATGGCTATACTTAAATTAAAAGACCATTTACTAAGTTTTAATCCGATATCTTAAAAAAGCTATAAGATATAGTGGTCCGATTTGGATAAAATGTAATATGTTTAGCTATATAATATTTAAAAGATCATATATATCATTTGAGCTCAATATCTTCAAAAATAGTTAAAACGTGACATTTTGACCCTATCGTTCCTATGGCAGCTATAAGATAAAGTATTAGGCTTTTATTCTTCCCCTTTCCTAGTCGGATAACAAACTTTCACGCAGCACTTTATTACGAATTTATTTAATTGTTAACAAAAATATAAATATATATAATAATATATATTATATTATATATATTATTTTATATATATATTATATATAATATATAATTATTTAAACCCAAATCTCCCTCTCCAGCCGCAATAATTAATAAGTGTCTTATAATTATTCACTTTTAACTTTTAACTTTTGCTCTTTCTTACCGCTACTTGAAAACGCGAGATACAATCAGAGATAAGAACATCAGCTTTTAAGCAGAATTCATTAAGCTTTCATTAGCATACTTGATTTGCTGCATTATGCTTCCCCATTCTTCTACGAGGTTTAAGGTGCCTTATAATTCTGATAAGAGCTGTAGCTAGCGATGTAGGCCGAGTTAATAACTCGAAAAACTCTCTGGAACTGCGAGTGTCTTGTCAACCTCAAACAATTTTATATTTTCCTCGCTATTAAAGATATACAGCCACATTTCAATTTATTGGCATGCGAACTGCCCCCCAGTCAGAGCTTGATGTTTATCCGATTTTCTGAGGCGCAAGAGAACAACCACGAAATTCTGAGAGTGTGCTAAGCTCATGTGGCTGAACTCGTTCTCTCCTCTCGCCTTTTTATTATTTATACGTTTGTTTACTTTTTGATTGCGCCTCATAGTTGTTGTTTTATGATGTTATGCATGTTTTTATTTGGACGCTACTCGTTTTTGGCACTTGCTCTGCCCGCCTCTTCTTAATCTTTGACATCGCCTGATCTCTCATTTAGCATTTCTCGCCGCCTGATTTGTGGAGGCTGACTTCTATATGTTATTAAATTGTTGTCGCTTATTGGTTTACTCTGGAATTTTAATGGGCAGAGGCCCGTTAAAGGCAAAGTTCTTGCTTATCGTAATTAATCAATATTATTCAAATGTTTCCTATGAAATCCCTTAAAGCCAACAGTAAATATTATAAATCTTATCTCTGTAATTGTTTCGTTTTTCTTTGCAGCACAACTGTTCTGTACATGAAGTTTTTGATACTTTGGGCCATCGTAATGGTTGCCGATTTCATGTTCATGTTCCGCTTTGAGTTCTTGTGGCCGTTCTGGCTACTCCTCCGCTCCGTGCACGATTCCTTCAAGTACAAGGGCCTGGTGAGTGGGACGGCGGTCCACCTTCAGTGCGAGCGAAACTCTATTGTGACCCACTTACTTTTGCAGGCATTTTCCGTGCTGTTCGTGTGCATAGCGATAACGTCGGATCTGGTCTGTTTGTTCTTCATACCCGTTCACTGGCTGCTTTTCGTGGCCAGCACCTATGTCTGGGTGCAGTACGTCTGGCACACAGGTACGTCACCCACGATGAGCGCGTAGGCAGAGGCTCCGGACATCTTCTTATTTGCCCATCCGTGCTCTTTTACAGATAAGGGCATCTGTTTGCCGACCATAATACTCTGGATGTTGTTTGTCTATCTCGAGGTTGGCATACGATGGAAGGACAGTCGCCACATGCCGCACTTGGATCTCTGCCGGCCGTTCGCAGCGCATTGGTGAGGGTTCAAGCCGGGTGAATTTAAGAAACTCTTCCTAATCCTAAATCCCGACTTTCTTACAGCATTGGCTATCCGGTTGTCACGCTCGGATTTGGCTTCAAAAGCTATGTGGGCTACCGCATGCGTCAGCGCAAGCAGCGAGAGGTGGCCAAGGACAACGAGTTCTACATGCAGTTATTGCAGCAGGCGCTGCCTGCCGAAGAGGCCACAGAGGAGGCGACAACTGCGGGGTCGGCTACGCCATCCAGCACCGTTGTGGTGGCCAATGGTTCGGCCACGACGTCGGCTTTGGTCGCATCCGCAAGCACAGCATCTGGGTCGGCGGCTAATGGCATACTGGCCACTGCCACGCAAGCACAAAACCATCATGAGCATCATCACAGCGGCGGCGCCGGCGCCAGCAGCAGCTCGAGCAATAGTAATCATCACCATCACCACCATCATAGCAACAGCAGTGGCAACAGCAGCAGCAGCCACAACAATAATAACGGTAGCGCAGGAGGAAAGGACAACAGTACGAGCGACGGCGCAACGGTCGCGTCGTCAGCGACGTCTTCCGCTCCAGGAGCTGCGTCAGGTGCGTCAGCGGCTGGGTCCACGGGCTCTGTCTCCTCGGCGTCGTCAGCGGGAAAACAGTCGTCGTCGACGGCGTCGACGTCCGCAGCAAGCCCGGCCACAACAGGTGCAGCAACCACTACTTCTTCCACTTTCGTCTCAGGTCTCTCTGCTGCTAAGACTGCGAGTTTGGCGACACAGCAACAGCCCTCTTCTTCTTCTGCTTCTTACTCTTCTTCCGCCTCCTCTTCTTCTGATGGTGTCGATGCTGACGGTTGTTGTGGCGGTAATAATGTCATAAGCTGCTTCCTGCTGCTCCCCTTCACAAGAGCAACAAAAAACAAAGAACCCACTAATTTGTCCTACTTACCAGCCGCCACATATGTATGTTTCTGTATGCGCATGTAACCCACGAAAACCATCATTAGTAACCGCCAGCGAGCAAGGCTTGCAAGCGCTATCTAACCCACAGCAACCACAGCCGGCCATCGAAACCTTCATATCATATTCTTCCTGCTCCAATGCAAACCTAACTCTGGGTGCCATCAAAAGAGAGGCTCTCCTAACCACTAATACGTCCCCCAGAAGACCATTTTCTCACGAAATCATTCGATTATGCACCTAACGCTTTATATTTATATATTCTCCTGCAGCCACCTCCAATGGTCACGCTGGTGGTTCAAGGAACCATCGACGCAGCATGGACAAGGATAATAAGCATCGCAACAACAAGGGCGACGCTGCTGCTGCTGCTGCTGATAACGAGCACAACAATGGGTCGCGGCATGGGGGTAAGAATAGCAGCAGCAACAACTATCCCCAAGTCGATAGTGGCGCTGCCACAGCAACCACAAGCGCCACATCAACTAATAGTAAGGATAAGGATAAGGAGAAGTCAGACTGGGATAGTAGTGGCAGCAACTATCCACAACAGCAGCACCAGGGCGGGAAGGACAACAAGCACGGTGAGTGGGAATGCAATAATTTGATTGGCCTCGAAAGGTGCAATCTCTGATGACCATTAATCTTATCGAACGTACAAGTGTGTTTATAAGTTGAACTCATTAAGTTGTTCAATCAATTTGTGCTCTCCTGATAGACTTCTATGATCCAATCGAAGTCGAGTAATAAAGCAGAGTTGGGCACGAATCATAGCGAAAAGAGCAACTGAGCAGGTAGAATAACAACCGTCATGAGCTACCCAAAATGCAAGGGAAATACACTGACAAAAATTCGATCTGAAACTTGGAACTTTCCGTTTCGTCAGTCATTTTTGATGGTCTCGTGCCCGCCTCAAATGACTAAAGAACAAATCAAAACTTTTTCACTCAGTGCAGAAGTGCAGAATTCCCTTTAAAATTGTTGATGCATTGCTATCATGTCCGTCGGCCGCACGCGTACAATCTGATTTTGCAATTTCGAGCGATCATCGACAAACCTTTTCTCCGCCTCTCTGGCGCCTAAATTTCAGTGACATTGTTTTTGTAAAATTTCACGGATCGACCGTCTGTGTCGACTTGCTGGCGCCTCCCGAAAATTCTAACGGAAAGAGTAGGGAGCTGCTCCGAGAGCAAAGGAATGCCCTTCCCTGGATTAAACCTATCATAGATTTCAAGTAAATCCGGATAACAAAATCCTTCTTTTCATTAATATTTCCAGACAAAAAGGCGGGCCATGCAACGGTACCCAATGGAAGTGCTAATCATGTCGAGGCCGAAGAAGCGGGCAGTGCGGAGCCAGCACCTCCGGCTGAAAAGGCGCCCAAAGGTATGGCCAGAAGTAAGAGTCATAATAACTACTTAACGAATTTATCCATTGTCAAGCAGGGCGACGCAATCGCGGCAAAAAGGATAACAACGCAGCCAAGGACAATCACAATCACAGCCATCAGCAGCAGCTGGCTCAACAGCAGCAGCAAAAGGATAAGGACAAGGAGAACACAGCCAACAACAACAACAATAACGATGCCAGTTCGGTATCCTCGTCGGCCAGTTCCACCTCGAGCAACAACGCCATTGTGCACATTGCCAGCAAGGTGGTGTCCAAAATCTGTGAGACTTGCCTCAAGCTGGAGGCCGATGTGAAAAAGTATCGCGCCGAGATCAGCCATATGAAGCAAATCGAAAACGAGCTGCGCCAGAAGCTGGACGCCAATCTGACCAGCAAGTCGACGCTGCAGGCCAAGCAGAAGGAGTGCGACGAGCTGGAGAAACGAATCCAGGAGCTGAACAATGCCCGACACTCAGACATGCTGAACTTGCAGACCGTAGAGAGGCGGCTCAACGAGGAGCGCCGCCAGAAGCAATCCCTGGACGCTCAACTGGCCAACGAGAAGAAGGCGCGCAAGGTGGCCGAGGAGAAGGCAAGTCGTCCCGAGTGCAGCTCCCAATGCAAGCAACGGCGCCAGCAGATGGACGAGGAACAAAAGCGGCTGCGTGGCGAACTCAAGCAGACGGAGGAGGCCAAGCAGTTGGCCGTCGAACATGGACGTAAATATGAACAAGAGGTATGTAAGCAGCTAAAACTTAGCTTGGGACTTTGTTTTTGTATAATCCAACATATATTTTCGCAGTACCGCATGCTGGAGGCTAAGCTACGAAACCGTGAATCGTCGCAGGCAGATTCCGATATGCTGTTGAGTGCCCTTGCCTCCATGCAGGACAAGAACGCAACGCTTGAGAAGAATCTATCCGCAGAGACGAGAGTCAAGCTGGACTTGTTCTCGGCTCTGGGCGCTGCCAAGCGCCAAATCGAAATATCTGACAGTGAGTTGTACACTGACTTTTTTCAGACAATCGACCTCTAAGCAATCGATTTCATTTACTTAGACCATCGTCGCTCCAAAGAGGATGAGGTCATTGATCTCAAGGCCAAGATTGCCCAACTGCTGGCCGTGATGCCGGACAATTTGTGCATGAACACTGGCCCACACGGACCGGCCAGTAGCATTCTGCGCATGAATGACACGCCACCACTGCAGTCGGGTCCCGGACCGTCCTCGCCCATGCTCAGCCTGAGCGCTGCTGCGCAGGAGTATCAGCAGCACCAGCAGCAGCAACATCAACAACATCAGCAGCATCAGCAGCACCAACAGCATCAGCAACAGCAGCAGCATCATCAACAGCAACAGCAGCATCATCAGCAGCAACAGCAGCATCACCAACAGCAACAGCAGCAGCAGCAGCATCAACAGCAACAGCAGCAGCATCAACAACATCATATTGCCGTCTCCCAGCAGCAGCAGCAGATGGTGCCAGTCAGTGTGGCTGCAGCATTGCAGGTGGCGGCGGCAAATGCTGCCGCTGCTGCTGCCAACAACGGAAACAACGGCTCCACTTTGGATCCCAATGCTAGTGTGTACACGCCCAAGACAGGCAATATGATGGTGGTTTCGCCGGTGGGCATGAACCCAAACGGAACGGATGCCTGACGCCAACAGCAGACGCAGACGCAGTCCTCGTCGTCGTCGTCGTCGTCCTCGCACCTGCATCTGAGACGACAAGTTTGAGATTATTATACTTTATATTAATTAGGGAAAACAACAGCAACCACAAACAGCCGTCGCCACAGCAAACGATGAGCAGCAGCCCGGGAGCAACCGGAGCCGAGTGCCGGAGCCCAATTCAAAGCAGTTTGCTTACAATATCTGAATGTCCGTAATATAAATAAGCAGAGTCTCCTTTCAAATGTAAACACCGCCACAGAAGCGCAGGCAGCACTGAATGCAGGCCCCACAAATTTCTGAACAATTCCCGTTTTACGTTTTCAAAGTTTCCTTATCCTCATTTCCGCATTGAATTTGGCATTCCAATTGAAGTTAATCTTGGAGAAGGCCTCCGATTTTTTGAGTTTTGAGTCAGTTGCCCCGCCACCACACCACACACACTCAGTATCTTTCCTTTCTATCACGAAAAGTAAAAGATGATGATTTGAACCAAACTCAAATCACGAAACACAAATTTCTAAAAATAATAACAAATTGAAAATGGCGATTCGTATTTTTAATTGAATAAGAGAGCCAAATACCTTCCGGAATCCACCAACCATGTATTCTACTTATTCATTTTTACCAAACGCTGTGAGAGAGTTGGACCAACCTTAGTGATGGCCTTTGATCTAGGGGGGATGCCCCTGATTCAATGGAATATATTTTTGAAGTCTGCGCCCTTGATTTATTATCTCATTAAATTATTTTTGTTATAAAACCTTAAATGTATGCTATAATTTAGAACTTATCACTTTTGAAAAACCAACAAACAAACATCAAACGAAACGAGTTTCTTTTTAAGTTTTAATTTATTTTTGTTTAGTTTTGCTGTTCCTAAGAAACGAAAAAAAAAAATCGAAAAGAATTAAGAGAAAAAAAGCTTAAGTTTATTTACGAGAAGCGAGAAGCGACGACTATTTTGTTTAATAATAAAAGAACAACAACCTTTGGCTGCGCGAAGCAAGCACATTTAATTTGTTTACTTTTATTTTACGATTTTGTTGATTGTCGGCCCCCTAGCAACCCTTGCCCCAAATGTAAAGCGTCGGACTTGTCGGATTTGTTCACTCACATACCGATCATCCCATATTGGGCTGTATATTTTTCCCCGAGGAAATCCCGAAAAAAAAAACCCATCGCAAAATGTTTCTAGACGCAATTTACAGTGTGCTGCAGGCCATCTCCTATGGAGTATATACATTTGTGGCCACGATTTGGTACATAGAAGGTAAGTTCTCTTGATGTAACCAAGTTCCCTCACACAAGGACTGCTCCACAGAGGCCGTGATTAACTTTATGATGTCCACGTTTCTTCTGGTGCTGAGCCTGGCGTGCCACCCGATTATGGTTATCCCCATGCTCCTGTTTTGCGTGTATGTTCTGCGTAACTTTTGGTACCGCCGCGCCAAGAAGTACAAGGTCGATGACAAGGAGGACGATGGGGGATTGATGGCTGGGATACGAAGCACGCCTCGTTCTCCGCGCATGCCGTCCTATCGCAGCTTCGTCGGGAAAGAGAGGCCTACAGAGGCTGGTAATGACACACTTGTGCAGAACTGAACGAGCGAGTAGCTGCCCAAAATTTGGATTAGTTTGCATTTATTGTTAAGACTTACACAAACACTGAGAAATACATTTCCCGACTCGAATCAACTTAAGATTAGGTTTTGTTTAAGAAATACACAGTCTTGAATGAAATTTTGAGGGCTAGGGCTAGGGTTTGAGCAGGAGGCTGGTGGTGTCCACCTTTCGCAGGGCTTCCCGCGCTTTGGCCAGCGTAGCGTTGGCCGTCGGCTGGGCAGCAAGGCCAGCCAAGTGCCGTATGTACTTGTCAATGTTGTCCACGCTAGGAGGACCAGCAGACTCCAGAGGCGGCAGCTGGATGCCACCGAGGGCAGACACCAATTTCTGGCGCAAACCTTTCACATAGGTCTCAAGTCGCACGTTCTCATCCATCAACTCGGATACCTCGCCCATAACCTTAGCTAAGCCGGCCTTCGTGTTGTCTACATGCTGCTCGAGCACAGCGTTTTGCTGCTCCAGATCCGTCTTGGCCTTGCGCAGCGTGCGCAGCTCGTTCTCCGTGCTGCGATTGTGCTCGATGAACTCGTTGGTGTAAATAGGGATTTCGCCGGACTGAAGAGGGCGCGGAGCAGTAATGGGAGTCATGTGGGTGTGAACCTGTTGGGCCGATACTGGTGCTGGTACTGCAGCTGGCGGCTGCGGCGGCGGTGTTGGCATTCGCTTTACTTGAGCCAGCGGAACGTCGTCCGGGTCTTCCTCGCTCTGTCTCTTCGCTGCTATCGGCTTCGCCTTGGGCTTCTTTCCCTTGCCGAGGCTGGTGTCGCCATTGCCTCCACTTTTTGGAGTCTTTTCCTTAGGAGAAGCCTCCAGTTTGGTAGCCTTCTTGGCCTTGGCCAGCTCCTTTGCCACGATTTCGGGGTGTTCCTTGAGAAAAAGTTGAAGCTGCTCCTGATATCTACAAAATATTTGAAAACCAAATCAAATGTCAGAGGGGAATCGATTAACGTAGCTTCCTTAGCCTGTTGTCTTACACGGCTTTATCCTTGGCGGCCGGCTTCCATGTAGGGAACCTTGCGCTCGTCCGGCAGCTGGTGCCACTCCTCGCCAATGATTTTTGTGTGCTCCAGAGCCGTTCGAGTGGGGCTGTTCTCGTCGCAGCTCCTCGCGCCGGTCGTTCATGAAACGGACGTAGCCATTGAGTGGCATTTTGGGTGCCCGGCCACGTTAATGCGGCGCTGCGCCAGCTTCTTCAGCTCGGTCTCCAGGGCGGATTCCGAGTGCCGGCTGACCTTCTGGCCCTTAGCCTTCTTAGGTGCCTTGGCCGGAGTCGGTTTATCCTCGTCAAAATCTTCTAAGGTGGCAGCATCAAGAGATCTTGAGGCGATTGGCATTGGTGCGATGCCGGCCTCCGTCACCGCATCTGGGATCTCCTTCGATGGGTCCGCCATTTGAGCTTAAAATATTTAATTAATTAATGCAAGGCGCGATTTGAGCTCTGGCTTCCTCTTTTTAGGGAATTCTTGATATTATTTTCTAATTTGTTTTGGTTTGGCATGCAACAACGTGCCCAGATTTATCACAGGTAAAATACCAAAGAAAGTGAGAAAGTGTGCGTTTTGTAAGTTTTCCGCCAAACGGTCACTTCGGTAGGGAATCTAATCGGTTAACATTCAATAAGCTGGTTCTCGCTGGTTCACTGGCTCTTTGGTTCCACAACGCGGTACTTTTAAAAGTACTATATGGCTTCTTAATTTAATGACTATGACTCATGTTTGTTTGCACTTTAAACCGTCACATTATCTACTTCGTAATTACGTCAGAAAATGTGGCGTGATCCATAGGCCTGGGAGATGGCGTGATTGAAGATAAAACAAAGTAAATACGCATTGGGCTGTGGTGTGTTTTGGTTTATATTCTGAATTATAATTTTTTCCGATTGGTTTCACTAATTCTTTGAGCACATTACAAGTAATCAATAGCCTATGTGGTTAGAGTGTTTAACATAAATGGAAACCTACAACTAAACTTAGCGCTTCACGATAAATATCATATATAAAGCCTGCTTCGATAATGAAATTCTGTACAGCCTATATCTAAAACATACTTAAACATACGGCGGCCGGCCAAACTTAACAGTAGAACAGAGAGAAACGAACGCTTAGACCAAGCTGGGGAACAGCTCGTCAAAGTTGCTCTGCCAGGGAAATCCTCCTCGTCCATGGGCAGAGTTAGGGCCGTGGATGTCGGGGAGCCCAGTATGGACTCGTACCCGTGGTCCGAGGTGGCTGAGTGGAGAGACAATGCGGGGGATTTGGCCAGCGGGGAGATCGCCTTGACTCGCGGACAGAGAAAGCGCTGGATGGGATCGAAGCTGCTCTCGTCGTCCGAGTCGTCCTCAGTGGCGTTCACCACGTTGAGGTAGACCTGCGACGGAGACGTCGCTGGCGGCGGACACTTCATGATCACGTCTGTCGTGTCGTCGTCGCCAGCGGTGACACCGTCGCAGTAGATCTCCTCGACGGCCTCATTAACTGGCACCGCATCGCCGTCCATCACGATGGTGATAGAGTTCGTCTTGGCATCGTAGGTGCCGTATACCGTATCCGGTGTGGCCTGCAAAAGTGAGGCGGCCGCTGTAGCTGTGATTGTGGCTGTCGTCGAAGCTGGCGCTGTTGCTGCTTGCTGGGGGTTTCCATTCATCTCCAACACCTGCACATTCAGGCTATGGCTGGGCTCTGGCTCTGCCTTATTGGTGCTTAAGCCATCAGCTCTATGCCCGCCGGATTCCAGGCACTCTGTTGCGGACCCCACCACTGGTCCAGGCAGTCGCTCTGGGTCGCTTGCATCTTGGGCAGCAGCTGGGCAGCTCTCTCCAGCGCCTGTCTCCAGGTCTGCTGTGATATCTGCGAGCAGACTTTCGGCCAGCTCTTCGAGGCGCTTGACGTCGAATTCCTCGTCGTCGCCAAGCATGTCTTGTAGAGAAGGCAGAGCGCCACAACCTTCCAGAGTGATGCCATGCTCCGGCTGCTCTTCAGCTGCTCCGCCAGCAGACGCGCTGACGACTGTGTGTCCACTTGTTGTGTACCCTGCGGCAGAGGGTCAGCATTGGATGCTGCAGATCCAAGGATTGTGGACGCACAGCCTTCAGCGCCTGCGCTGGCGTTGGGTTGGCTGTTGCTCTGGTTGTTGGGGGCGATGCTTCTGGTTGTGTACTGCTGCTGCTGCTGCTTCAGATCGGCGAGTTCCTGACGCAGGACCTCCAGCTCCGAGTCCAGCTTGTGGTTCTTGGCCAACAGCGACTCGTTGATGGCCTGCAGGCTGTCGCACTTGTTCTGTAATATTTCTGTCTTGTCTGTGAGTTCTTTGATTTCGTATTCCATTTCCTCCATGCGAGCCTTCTTGCGGTCGCGCGAAGTTTGGGCGGCTACTCTGTTCTTTAGCTTTCTGCGGGGACAAAAAAATCAAATAAGCACGGGCCCGAGCACTCGAAGGTTCTGCGCACTTACTTTCTCTGCACCTTCTCCTCCCAGGTAAGATGGTCAAGACGGCGCTTCTTGGCCTTAGGCTGCACCGCCGACAGGGCCTCGTCATCCATGTTCGAGGAGGACGCGTATCCCGAGCTCGAGGGCGTGGGCGAGGAGGCCTTGAGCAGAGCCGCCGTTAAGGGGGCGGGGCGCAGCTTGGGTAGCGTATTCGATGTGATGGCTGTCCGCGGCACGGATATCAGAACTGTGTTCGCGGTGGGGGCCATGGCTAACTCAGGTAATGTGATAAACTGCTTGTGTGTGCTGGTTCTGACTGTTGAGAGCGATTCCCAACTTAGATTTGCATCGTTTCCGTGTGCTGGCCACGGGCACTGAACTTTATCTGACTGGCGATTCACTTAGGTTGTCTCATTGGCTTCGACTGCGCTTCTCGGACGCTCTGCTGGTTTGGACCTCTTCATTGCCTCCGCCTCGGGCTTTTCTGGCTATCTCACGCAATTTCCTCATCCACCTTGTAATGCCGAACGACTGGTTTCTTTGGGCTGACGTGGTTTTTTGAAAAGCTGACGTGGTCCTCAGTTTATATATATATTATAGAGAAATTTGATAAATGCAACCGTGAATAGGGCAGTGCTGTAAATTAAGCTATTTTCCCACTAGATCTAGCGTCTTTCGAAGTAGCTGCTAGCGGGAATTATGAACCTTTGTAAGGAAAGTTAAACTTCGAAAGAAAAAAAATCCAATCAGACTTTTAATTAAATCGCCGAAAAATTGCAGTGTGCTTTCCAGATTTTCAGACATTCGAGAAAAGTTTTTTGTTTTAGCTTTTTCTCGAAATATCCGGCAACGTTAATGCTATGAGCGATTTAAGTGTGACCAGTTAAGTGGACATCCTTATTTTTTCGGTCGAATTTCTCGCGGGATATTTAAATAATAAATAAACTTACACCCCGTTTCTAATTTTTAGTGTGATCTAGCATAACAACAATTATTGAACAGCCGATTTTTGAAAAAATTAAATCGGTATAAAATAGGTAAATACACTTTGGCAATCATGCGTTCCTTCAGTAGTAGCTTAGCAATGGCCAACATTGTGGAAAAGCAGTACGCACCGTAGCCTAAAGATATATGAAATCATTTATTTTATCCGTACAAAAAGGTTTTTAACTGCACTTTTGACTCGTGCTCAATTTTGAAAAGCTATAACGACTGTTTTATCCTCCGAATTTAAGGCATCATTATTGTTGGTGGTGGCTTTTTACCCTTATCCTTTTCGGCCTGGGCCAATTCCTCCTTCACCGCATCAGCGATTTCGTAGATCTGGGCCTTGTGCTAAAGTATTTAGGACAAAATATTTAAGCAGGGAATATATTGCAGTCAAGGTTATGTCTCGCCTTCAGTTGGTTAATGTAAAAGGTGAAAGGAATGTTTCCAGTAATCGGATCAATGGCCACCGGCCACATCGCCTCCAGCTCATCCCGTGCGAAGGGCTCCCCTTCCTCGGCCATCAGTTTGCCAAAATACTGCTTGGTCAGGTACTTTTTGTTTTCCGGGTCTAGGACCTCAAAGGCCGCCAGAATCTTTTCAGCCGACGCCGGTTTCATTCTGTAAGAAAACGCGAAATCCAAGGCACATGATGCATTACCAGAAATGATCTTACTTCTGATCCATGAGCAGAACGGAAACGTGAGCCACAAACTTGGTCAAGTGGGTCTCTCCCGGGTATTCCACTGAGTCTGTGGCTTTGATGACCTCGTTAACCTCTTTCTCAGTGGGCGCACAACCCAGGAAGCGGAGGACGTTGCCCACATTGCGGGTATCAATGTACTTATCGCCATGCGTGTCGAAGATGCAAAAGGCTTCCGCAATCTGAACCTCAAGCTCGTTGTTCAAGGTAACTATCAAAAGCGGAAGGCTTCAGGAGAGTGGTAGGCAAACCATACGATCTTTTGCTTACCACCAACTTCCATGCCGGAGGTGAGTTATTTTTTTATTTTATTTTTTATTTTTCTTTTATTGGGTCTAATAATGGGGTTCACTGAAAATTTTCCTTCAATTTGTGTCGATTTTATCTGAAAACAATGTAAAAGGCTACTGTCTAAATTTAAAATTTTCAAACTCACCATAATGGCGCCAAGGACCACCTGTACTAGTTTGCGTTAGTTTCCAACGACGAAATATCTAATTTTAAGCCATCTTGGCAATTTTAATGTATTTAACGGTAACGGTACCATAAAAAAAAAGGAAAAAAGCCGCTTGTCGCAATTCCCAATTTTTCTTTCTGCAAAAAAGGTGTGATTTGATGAGGCAAAAAACGCCATTCGGGCAATTCACCTCAAAAGAGAAAAGTCCACCAACCGTGCCTCCGACAGAGGCATTTAAGAGAGATAGAGATCACAATATCTCCCCCTCTCTATTAAGACATCGATAGTATCGAGTGCGATATCGATGTTTACGCAGTTCTAATTTATAGTTTTTCCAGCTCTAGTTAATCGCAGGGTGACCGTTAGTCTAATTTTTAGTACTTAATGGTATTTTCCGACGAAATATACATATACGATATATACTGGTATAATAAAAGAATTTCATGATATATTTTTTGAACTGATCACTTTTCATAAAGATGTCACGAACGCGCGGCGTCCAAGCGTCGCTATTGAATTTTACCATGAGAAGGCAAAACTACAGAATAGCTTGTTAACCCCCTTTTTAACGCATTTTGTAAGCTGTGTCAGTGAAATATACAATTTAAATAACTAAATTTGTATGTTTTTATTTAATTAAATTTAAAAGTAAAAGCCAAGAGAATAAATCACATATTAAGGTATTTAAAATTAGATATAAGAATTTTTTTTTGCATTTTTCTAATGGTATGTTCACGGTATTTCGCAAAACTGAAATGTAGTTGTTGGTATTTATTGTTGGGCCGAAAGTATTTTTTATCGTTATCGGTGCGGTCACGCTGGTTAAGCGTCGCGTTATTTTGTTTTGTGTTTTGTTTTTCGTTTCGGTTTATTTTCCCCGTTTTTAAAGTGTTTTTTTTTTCATTAAAGTTAAAGAAGTAACTTAAACTTTTGACAATTTTATTAGTGTGTAATAATAAGAGCGTAGGTTTGTTTCTACACATAACAGCAACAAAAGTGCACTTGGTTGTTGTCGGTGTGCATTTGCCTCGCTTGTGTGAGTGTGTGTGCAGCAACAGGTTTTTAAACTCAATTCAGCAGAGCACCTCAGTTTTCATTTGTTTTCGAGATTCCGTCGAGTTCGGTTCGGTTCGCGTCGCTCGCTTTCCTCCGAACACTTTTCCAGCGGGAAAATCGAATTGCACTCGAATGCGGCTTTGGATGGAAAACGAGCGTGGCCTGTGCAACCCGTTTTAGCGCTTCTACAGCAGGCTCGCAGGTGTGTAACGTCGCTCGTCGTCTAGCCAATAACAAGTTCAAACCTGGCCATATTATCACAGTTAACAAGTGCCTGTGCATGTGTGTGTGAGTGCGCGCAAGTGGGGAAAAAGCGTTGGCAGTTTTCAGCGCCTCAATACCAAAAAGTCGCCATAAAAATGGAAAGTGTTCGACGACTGATATGCTGCCGTCGATGATCAACGATCGATCCCTCACCCTGGTTCCGGAGTGTTTTCGAACCAAATAAGCAAACAAGCGCGGCGAAAAGGTGCGAATTTTGAAAGCGGCTGCTGTCTGTTTAAAAAAGTAACTAAAACCCGTGTGTCTTTCGTTGACATTTTCCAATATTTGCCCATGGCATTGACCACCAATTGA
Source organism: Drosophila triauraria (assembly GCA_014170255.2). Classification (NCBI taxonomy): domain Eukaryota; kingdom Metazoa; phylum Arthropoda; class Insecta; order Diptera; family Drosophilidae; genus Drosophila; species Drosophila triauraria. Next base: position 23,403 of record JABJVT010000094.1, read on the forward strand.
TAGAAAGTTTATCTATGATTGATGGCAATTAGGGAGGTGTGCTTGAAAATATAAAGATTCACGAAAGTTGCTATAATTTGAGTCTTGAAATTTCGTTCACAATGATTGACTACAAATGAAGGGCATATTAGTTAAGAGTCTTAACTTAAAACCAAACGTTTCCCCTAAGTTAAAGTTATGGTAATATTTACATTTACTGAAGTGGATAGTCTATTTGTTTTGAGTCGAGATCAAGCTGGCTTAATATAATGCACAGCAGTTTTGAGACCCAGCCATCTGTCCAATCTCAACACATCTTTTATCTTCAATCTACAAACCCTTTATCTACATTTTTCTCAGCGATAGGGTAGGATTTGAAACATTTGTGCGTTATCAAATATGTACAAGAAATCTCGCAAACGTTCAAGGAAGCCATGGGCCGTCTTAAACGATCGCCAGGTAACAAGTTGGCTCGTTTTCTTGACTACGTGCCACCAGCAATTAAGCATCTGCATTTGCATCTCCATCTGTTCGGCGCGGCGCTCGCTTCGCAGAAAACCTTAGGCGGCCATAAACTCCGATGATGAATTTCACCCATGAAGTGAAATTGTGGGGTTTGGTTTGGCTTTTCACTCGGTTTTCAGTTTGCAGTTTTGCAGTTTGCGGCTGCACCTCGTTCACCGGTATGGTCTGGGGTATTTTCTGGTCGTGCGCCGCCTGATTGCAGTCGAAAGTGGCTCCGAACGAAGTGCCTTCCCTTCGCGCTCCTTCCGCGGGTTTCCTCTAATGCTCTGTGGTGTTTGTGTTGTCCACAAAACGACAGGTGGCTGGCTGATTTGCGGTTCGGCTAAGGTATCTGTTTTGGGACTTTTTGTGAGGCAAGTGTAACCCACCACCTTTGCCAGCAGATCGCTTCTGTTATGCAGAGAAAAAAGTCCTACAAAATATTACAATTACCCATTTAATTTGATCGTGCAATACCCCTGCTATAACATAACATAACATTTAATACAATTTGACATTAGAGAGAAATAACTTAAGAAATATAAATATAACTGGTTTCCTTGAGTTATTGTCTTATACGCAAACGTTCCTTGCACCAGGATAACATCGAAACGATATTTGTCTTCTTTTTTCCCGTGTAGAGTTGTGGGGGTTGCCTTTCAGTTTTCGGTTTCTGGCGATCTGCTGGCACGGTCTGAAAAACTTGTTTCTCGCATTTGTTGTTCTGCTTGCTGTTGCTGGAATTCTTTGTGGCGGTGCCCGCAGCTCCCTTTGTGCCGCTCAGTTAGTTCTCCTTCCTAGTCTTCATCGAGCAGCGTCGTCTTCCGTTTTTTCTCATTGGAGTACATTTTTCGCTTGAGGAATTTTATGTGGCTGTCGTGTTTGATGCCCCTTTTTTCGCACAGTTAATTCTTTTTCTTTTTTCCCCCTGGATCATAATTGTGTGCCGCGTGAGTCAACGGCATTGTGTTTCTCCCAGGGAAACCATCGTTCCATTTAACTATCCATAAATGCAAATTTGCAAGAAGCGAGAGTTACAAGGTTTGATAAATTTCGGCTGAAAATGAAAACACTGCCTAAACCAGTTCCTCCAAAAAATGTATACTGCAAATAAA
>JABJVT010000095.1:0-25000 GCA_014170255.2 Drosophila triauraria
CCGGTCATCGCCGCGATCGCCGCCGGAGCGAGGTTCACGAGATTCGCGCTGATTGCGCTCGTTCTCGCGGGTCTCTCTGCCCCGCCCTGTAAACGGGGATTAGAGTAGATTAATTACTCAATCTGAGCTCTGAAAATCAGGAATTAAGTAATGGGATTCTGTGTCCATTAAGTAAGACATTAAAATTGTAATTGTCTTACTTAATAAGCCGTTTCCCTAAATATTAACAGTGAGTATTAGGTAGTTTCTTACAGCCACGACTGTCGGTGGAGCCGCGTCCGCCGCCGCGATTTGAGCTGCGGTTACGCGACTTTTCCCGCTTGTCCGAATTCGCGTTGCCATCGGCCCAATCTCCGTCACCAGCGGCGCCGTCGGCCGGGGCATTTGCAGCCTTGTTCTTGCGCTTCTTCTCGTACTTGGCAAAGGCACCCTGGGAATGAATTCGCTTTAGTAACTGAATAACTGGAGAGAGCAGAGGTATTAGTTCGGTATTAACCTGAGGTAGCTCCTCGATCAAGAAGTTGGCCGCTGCCTCCAGGTCGTAGTCGCACTCATTGAGGGCGCAGCAGACCTCCTCCTCGGAACGTTGGGTCATGGTCAGCAGAAGGGTGACCTTCTCTTTGATCTGCGGATCCTCTGTGGTGCTATTGGTGATCTGGGCAATGCGCAACTGTTCGGTGGTGGCCTTCGGCTGGGCCTTTTCTGGCTTGTCTGTCTTGCTGACATCCAGGCCGCCGCCCTTCTTGCCGGCGGCCGCCGCATGTGAGACTGCATCATGGTGGCCGGTGCCGGAGCCAGAGCCTCCTCCGCCGCCGGAGTTGCTGGCATTTGACTTTTTCTGGTTGCGGGTGTGGCCCCCTCCTCCTCCTCCGCCGCCACCTGAACGAGTTTGTGTGCTCATCTCTATGTACACTGTATATACAAATTAGCTGCAAAAATAAGAAATAACGTAGATTTTTAAATAAAAACTTCGGCTCGAATAGTTAGTTTCACTCGGACTGATAATATCCAAAAATCTCTAGTGACTGAATTGGATGTAAATCCCCATGCTATCCCATAATTTGAATTCACAAAAGGTAAATTTGTTTGGAAATTTGATTTCCCGATCAGGCAAAGTTCCAGGGTATAAGTCAAATACCAGAATTATTGAAGACCAGTAATTCGACATGCATCTTCGACTTGGTTTTTTGCAGGTTAAGCTAAAGGATAGCACAACATGAATATAACCCTAGGAATTTCTTGACAAAATAAATAAATGCAAAGTATGCAGAGCTCAACTATCCAGAGATTATTTGCAAGCATCCAATAACTGGGATCAAAATAGGAAACCCGATGATGAGTCAGATAAGCATGATGAGATTCTGAAAACTTCCGGATAATGTCTACCTAGAATAACGATTTCAGGTGTTCAGGATCGTCTGATGCAGGTAATCCTGTGAACTTGGCAAGTCACAAGAGCTGAAACAAGGAGCTCAAGACCCTGACTTGGACGGTTAGGGTAGTTCCCAAATCTCTTGCAATGCTCTTGGCATTAGAAATATCCCTGGGAAAACGCCGCTATCCAAACAGATTTCATCAACGAATATGTGAATATGAAGATTGCAAAACAAGTGGCCGAAGAGAGCCGCAAAGAAAAGCTGGCAGTGATGAGAGTTCAATGTACATTTAATAAAAGAGAATGAAAGAACGTGAACAAACACACACGCAAGCGGAATACCAGAGAATGCGGGAGGGAGGCTCAGAGAGCCAGAGAGAGCGGCACACGCACAAACAAAGCAAGCATTCAGAAATAACAAAATTAGTGCAAACGGGGTGGCGAGGAGGTGGAAAATGTACGGGCAAAACAGGTAAAAGGGAGTGGGGCAGAGAGGGAGACACGCTTCCAAGCCGAAAACGTCAGCCGCCGGCGCATTTCCAAAGGCGATGAGAGACGACAGTGAGCGACCCCGATACCAAGTGCATCTGAATCACTCAATTTTGTTGTCAAAACAGTTTTATCAGCTTTTGCCGTGAATAACGCCTTCTCATACATTATTCATGCACACACACAGACAAGCACAGGGGCTCACACACATGCACATGCCCGCCGCCGCTACTTTAAGTTTCGCACGTCCGCCAAGCCCATTGATCCAGATATGGATATTGCCCCAATGGGACCAGGAATATACCCAATTTCAATGGAAATTATGAGGACTAGCATACACAAAAATTGATTTACAAACTCCTTGGCCTCCTCGATTCGCTTTTCTGCTTTCGCTTTTGTGCTCGCTCTTCTGCATCGGCCGTAGCGGCGTCTCCCTCGCACCAGCGCGGCGGCCAGCGGTCAGTGTTGCCAGGTGCGAGCGATGCGAACGACAATTGGCAAGGCTAATAAATTAACCAACAATGCAAGCACTTGGACAAAGCTAAATGATTGCGGTCATGTGGCCTGCAAAGAGAAAATATACGCGGAAAACACACATTCCCGGCAGGATTCGGCAGGCACACATCACTAGGCACGCACACTCCGGCACTTGGCAACACTGAACGCGCGAGGGCATTGAAACCGAATGAAGCGCACAAAGCGGAATCGAAAACCGGACAAAGTGTACACTGCGCCGAAAAACGAAATGTACGCCTCGCTCCGGGTGAACCAATTTCGTCACAGGCCACACACCGAGAGATCTCGAGTTGCTGCTGCCAGCGCTCGCGCAAATTTTAACTTAAATATTACAATCAGCCAGCGCCAGTGCCAGCCATGTGCACATACTCGACGCCATTTCTGCAAACACCACACTAGCCGACTCTTTCGCTCTTATGTAAACCAAGGGGGACCCATGTTGACGGCGACTGCCGCTGCTCCAGACAGCGGGTCACTATTGAATTTTCAACAAACTTTTTCACTGCAAAATCGCCGTTCGGCCTTGCGTAAACACTTCTCACGCCTGGATAGTTGCCTCAACTTCACTCTGACCACCAAGCAAACCCTCGATCACGCCTGCTTATCGTGTAAACAAATTTTAAAACGGAGTCACACACAATACCTGCAAATGCGCCGAGAAACGCACTAATATATAAACGCCAGTATGTATGTATGTATGTATTAGAGGTGGAGAAAAATCGATGTTAACATCGATGTAATCGATGTTTTCAAAACATCGCTAACATCGATGTTTAAAATGGAATCATCGATGTTTTTCTATCTCTACAGCGCGGTGCAAAACAAAGTCAGGCGCTGTCCATATATTACGTAATCACGTTTTTGATGAACCCTTCCTATGATAACGTAATCATACAATTTTTCCCTCAAAAATTCATACAAAAATTTTTTTATATAATTGTATATAAAATTATTACGTTATCATTGTCCAAGCCCCTCGTATAAAATCTAAGTTCTAATTTCATCTTTCCTCATAAATTATCTCAAATGAATTTATATATATGTTAAATATTTTTAATTTCAAAAACTACTACTTAATAAAATATAATTCTGTAAAATAACGTAATAATTTATATAAAATGAAATATCTTTTTATGTTAGGCATGTTTGAAACTTCATGAACAGTTTTTGCCGAGAACTACTTTTTTTTTTAAATTTCAAACATTATTATAAGTTAAAATAAAGCTTAAATAATATAGAAACAATCATGTTAGTAATTTTTTTTTTTTAACATCGATTAAACATCGATGTTTTTCACCAAAAACATCGAAAACATCGATGTCCACAAACATCGATTATTCTCCACCTCTAGTATGTATGGGTAGGCAGTGTGCCCGTTTATTTTGGTTTGGTAAGGTGAGATTTTGGCGTCCGCTGCAGCTGGTCACACTGACCGAGACGTAACAACGCACAACGTAAGTGAACAAAAACGTGAAGATTTACGACGTAAAGAAATTTGTTGGAAAAGTGTGACCGCACCGTGCGATGAGAAAGATCCAGCAAAGATTTGGGATTTTCTACCCCGCGGTAGCTGGTTCACTCCGAAAGAGACGTAATCAAACCACGTAAGTAACCGAAACGTAACGGATTACGACGTAAGAAAATTGTGTGACCGCACCGAAGGGATAAGAAAAATCCAGCATAGATTTGAGGATTTGTTCCTCCACTACAGCTGGTCGCTCAAAAATAAAACGTAACGATTTATGACGTTATTTTTAATTTATTTGAGTTTTAGTCCAGCGCTACAAGTATAAACCTGTGATTATTGCACTGGTCACAAAAATTATATGTAATGATTTTTTGTATAGTTATAATTAATTTTGATTATTTATTATTATTATGGTTTATAATTTTAAATATACTTTGAGGTGATGAAGGCTTTTGAATGGCTGGGTAAAAGTTAGTGGAAAGAGTTACTCCCCATCAAGAGAATACATAAATTCTTTAAATAATAAGTTACGGACATTTACTATCAAAAGATTTACATAAATTCTTTAAATAATAAGTTACAGACCTTAACGTTCTTTTAAGTTACTGACCTTAACTTTTTATTTAAAGAATTGATGTATTCTTTTAAGTTACTGACCTTACCTTTTTATAAAGAATTTATGTATTCTTTTGATAGGGAGTTACTCTTGCCCCTAACTAACAGGCTAATATTTGTTTTCCAGAAAACCGAGGAGTATAATATTATAAATTTCAATGTTGAGAATATTTCTGGCATTGAATCAAGTACAAATTTTCTCCAACTACATCCTGGGACATCAAACGAAGTTTTTCGGCGTACAAAATGGTTTTCGGAGATAAACGTCAAAGCCTTTTAATTTCAAGTTTAAAAAAAATTATGGTTATTTATTGCAATACAAATTATCTTATTTAATTTAAATATATATTAAAAATGTACACCTTCTAAATCGCCTTTATATTATCCTTAATTTGGTTTCTATATATTTTTTGTTTTGTTTTGCATATTTTGCTATACTTTGCATATGTCTTGGATATTTTGCATACATACATATTTAGCAAATGCTATGCATATGCATTTTATGCAAATATGCACAAAATATTTAATTATGCACGACGTTTTCAACTCTGTTTTCAATGAAACGAACTTTGGTGTAATCAGAACTGATATATCTTAGTCCGATAAAAATATGCAAATATGCAAAGTCCGAGGTCTAATAATAAAGCATATAAAATCCAATATATAAAGAAAGCTAAGAATAAAAGGGTGCATAAATAACTTATTTGCATTCAAACAAGTTTATGGTGTTTTAGCAAACGGCGTGAACCTATTGTGTCGCACGCTACATTTTTTCCACTATCATACATATTGTAGTTTTCCTTTGAATAACTTCATATTTTTTTGAAAAGCAACTTATCCTGTACTTAATAGATATCAAAGTGTTTTGCCTACGAAAAATTAAATATAAAGCTGCTCTTAAAAATACCAAATTTTAGTTTTTTTTCGTTTTTGCCGATTTTTACATGAAAACGCTAATACCCCATTTAGACTGCCGCTTAAAGTGACAGTTACGAAAAGTTGTTGCGAATCCGACGTAGACATTTTTAAGTAAAAAGCACCTTCTTATTGCTGAACATCTCAAAAAAGCCAACCAAAAATTACCTAAATATTACACAAAATTCTACATATACCAAAAATATATTAAGTCAAACACACAAAAACTTGCTGTTGCGGCTCTTTCCTGTATCTTTCTAGCACATTTACAGCTTATGGGGGAAAGTCGATGTTGCGACCTTTTCAATAAAATCTGTTTTGACCTCAAAGGCAAGCTTTACTCACTGCATTTAACAGAGACTGTCGCTGAGACTTCAGACCCTCCATACACTAATTACACCCCAACTGGTTTCTAATTGCAAATTATTTGGTAATTTTATTGAATTATAAGAATATTAGTTTTTTAATTGAATCTGAATATAGTTTGCACCTTAAGTCAGACACTACAACCTTTAGTGACAATAATGCTTTCTCAACGGATACCTCAGTAGGGGGAACACAATGTATCTTAGCTAATGCATAAAGACGAGGACAAATGTATTTCTGCTCCTTATAGCATTATGACACTGTATTAAAAACTTCATTAATTGGCTCATTAATTAGAGGCTTGACAGCAACCATAGGGTTTTGCCTAAGTGCGAGCAAGACGACTATACAGCACTTTCAATGAGATATTAATACATTAATTTCTCATTAATTGAAAAACTTATCGGTTTATCGAAAAAAAATACCAGACAAAAAATGAGTTCGACAGAATATACCGACTCTAATACAGAAAATTGTGTCTAAAAACTATATTGATTGCTCATTAGACAAAACGGTCTCACAAAATATATTAGTTTTTGCTGAAGGCTTAGCAATTTCAGCAACTATTCTGCACAAAAAGCAAAATAAATAAACAAAATAAATAAGTTTTCGGTGGCATGGTTTTTTCGCCGTGAAATCTTGCAATTATTATGAATTAACTAAATCTATGTACAAGAAAAGCTGTAAAAATCAGTTTAATGGTTTTCATATTAATTTCTGCAGAAGTATTTGCATGAGGATTCCAGAAATGAATAAATTATGCACTGCGAATTCTGGCCATTGTTATTGCTTACCTTTTAAGTCAGTGTGACCGTAGTCGCATTACGAAAAAAATCCGAGCCAAAAAATACATATAGTTGTCTCTTTCAAGGTTCTAATGAAGTAGCTAATTAAGCTTAGTACGCAGATGCTCGAACAGCGTTTTTAAGCAGTGAGAGAGAGCGAGAGGTCAATGGTCGGGAAACACTTTTCGAAAGCCCTGTTTTAAAGGCCGGTACGCAGATGAACGAACAAAATACCAGAAAAATACCAGGCGGCGCGAGGGGAGACTTTGGTATTTCCAGAGCGGGTGACGAAAGAATAAAATTTATTAAAACGACCTGTTCTCAACTATTGGCCTCCTCACCGTTTCTTCACACATTTCAAATATAAAGATCCCGCCAAGAACAATAATTTACACAAAATCTAAGTCCAAGAGTTTAGAAGAGATAATTTAATTTGTAGAGGCAATTTTATTTGGTAGAGGCAACTTCAATAATAAGGGATTTAGGTAATATAAAAAATATTTGCATAAATAAAGGTCTGGAAGGAAATAGCTCCCTCGATGTCATATTTGGTTATGACTTTGGTGAGCACGGTGAGATGTCACGCTCGGGGGCTGAGATGAAGACTTCTGAGGCGACGGTCAGCGCCCGCTGCTGCTGAGAGCAGTGTCTGGCTGGACAAATCCTTTATTACCGATCTGGAGAGGGACATGTACAGCCTCCAGCGAATCATTCCACCAGTAAAACAGAAGTAGCTACGGCAACCTCCCAGATGGTGGTGAATTCCATTTGGTACAAACAGAATTACCAGCAGCAGCCGGTAGAGCCCTTGTCCTCGTTGTCGATCCAGGAAGAATGTTGGATAACTATTAGGAAAAGAGGAGTTTGTACATGATCGAGAGAATCTGGGCCACGGTGTTGGTGGCCATTGTGCGCAGATGAAATATTCCAAAACGAAGCTGCAAATCTGTGCAACTGCCTTGTCTTTCGAAAGGATTATATTGTCAACAAACATAAAACAGCTTATTTTAAATAAGTATGACCGCATCATTTACCTCCCAAAAATGCCGTAGAGCGTTTTAAGAACCGGTCACACTGGAAAAATATTAAATCTGTTTGGGGTTGCGAACTGTTCGAGCATCTGCGTACTAAGCTTTAATGAAAACTTTTGCCCTGTATCATAGCCGTATTACTATCGAAGTCTAATTACTATCGATTCATTAACTCGTACGACATATGCTAATCCATGTGTTGGACAATATATGTATCTCAGTGTTGGAAAGCAAGCGAAGCCAAAAGTTTTTATACAGCGCATCAAATAAGCAGGCTTATTTATTCTTGCCGATTTTTACATTTATAATAAAGTTTTCCTGGTGTCAGCACACAAAGTTTTTGGAACGTATTTTTTCTACGCGAAAAGTGGTAATTTACCAGTGAAAACTAAGCCCGTTTTTTTTTTTTTTTTAAAGATTCTTACGGAGTTTTAAGTTTATTGTAATTTACCAGTGAAAACTAAGGCCGTTTTTCTTTTTTTTAAAGATTCTTGTGGAGTTTCTTCGCCTACATCTCTGGGGTAAGTACGCGAAAAGTGGTAATTAACCAGTGACAATTAAGGCCGTTTTTCTTTTTGACGTGATAACGTCTTATAAATCGATAGAGCAGGCTGGCTGCACGCTCAAAAATGGATGACTCATACGTCGTTACCTCTGCCGCGACACAGGCAGAGCAAACGTGACGTGAGCAGCAGCAGCAGAGAAGAGAGAGAATGAGAGAGAGTGGTTAAAATTTAATGCTTTGCACTCTTCTGGCAACCGCAAGGGCAAAGCGATGTTTCTCCGTCTCGCTCTCACCGCCCGTTTTCCGACGGTGTTTCTCCGTATCGCTCTGCTCTCCCGCTTTGTCTATTTATAGCTCGAGCACTGACGCAGGCGTATGTGTGTATTTCAGTCTTTGACATCGCCCTCCTGTTTGCATGCGCGGTTCAGAGCTTAGAGTGTTCGAGTCTTAATCTAACGATCGCGGGATCGAGTACCAGCCGCAGCAATTGTGTTTTCAAAAAAATATAAGTTGGCTTTTATAGACTTTCTATACTATTTATATCCATTTAACTTAACATATCAACAAACAGCCGGCACTTCCTAATCCTCTCCAGAAACTGGCCATTTGCAGCCGGCACTGCCTGATCCTCTCCTGAAACTGGCCATTTACAGCCGGCACTGCCTGATCCTCTCCTGAAACTGGCCATTTACAGCCGGCACTGCCTGATCCTCTCCAGAAACTGGCCATTTACAGCCTACCTCTCTCAATTTTACATAACTTTTTTACCCAGTGTCAAATAATTGAGAATGATTCGTTGTTAAACTAAGAACTTTTGTGTATTAAATTGAAAATTATTCGGTCTTAAATGAAGTAAATTTTACACTTTCCTTGAGCATAAATTGTATTCAAAAATTGGTTGTCTGTAAAGTCGGTTTACTGACGATAGTTGAACGTGACAACGTCTTAAGTAAATGCTACCATTCCATCAGTATTTTCTTAAGACGTTGTCACGTTCAACGTCAGTAAACCGACTTTACAGACAACCAATTTTTAATTAAATTTAATTTAAAATTTTTTTTTAAAGATTCTATCTCACCTAACTTGTGGTAAATTTTCGATAACGTTTAAGTCGGGTGACTGTGCTGGAGTTTGGTTGGTTTCCGTTTTGGCTGGGCGATTTTATCAGGAATTTAAAAAGAATATTGCACTAACTTGTTCGGAAATTGGCTTTATAACAATAGCACTGTTGTATTTCATTAACTTAATCATACCCTTTGTGATTCAACGATTTTGCAAATTTGAAGTGAACCTTCACAATTGCTGCTGAGTGCTTGGGGTCGTTGTTTTGGTAGTAGCGAAAACGATCCCGTATGCCAAGTTTTTTTTGCACTTTGCAGCAAAATATTTATTTGACAATCGTAGTAAGCCCATTTCAAACATTAAGTTATTACTCACGACATCAAACTAAAACCCTTTTATTATCTGTGTTTCTCCACTATATTATGGATAAACAGTATCCTATTTCCCTTTCCTGGCTTTAAGCTACCTACCCACCAGTTGTCAGCCATATCGTGGGCCGTTCTTGAGTTATAATTGGTGTAACTAACACGACTTTCTTTTATATATATAGATATAAATAAAAGAAATGGAAAACAAATGCAAATTGTGCCCATATGAAGGCAAATCTATAAAAGCATTAAATGGACATATGAAGGCACATATGTCAAAGATTAAAAGGAATTTACATAATTATAATATAGAAAATAGAAAGATAAATGATAACATATGTTCATACTGCAAAAATAAATGCAGTAATGGAGAAGAACACATATGTGGAGAATTAAAATTTAAAAAATTACAGCAATTAAATGGCCATAAAAGGACACTGAATAATAACACACCAACAGCAAATAAACAAAAACAACGAAACAACAACAGCAATAACAGCAACAGAAATAAACAGCGATAAAAGGAACTGAAATTATAATAATAATAACAACAGCAACAGCAACAACGACACCAACAACAAACAACGCAACAACGACACCAACAGCAACAACGACAACAACAACAGCAACAACGACACCAACAAATAAACAACGACACCAACAGCAACGACACCACAACAACAGCAACAACGACACCAAGCAACAACGACACCAACAACAACGACACCAACAGCAACAACAACTACAACAACAACAACGACACCAACAGCAACAACGACACCAACAGCAACAACGACACCAACAACGAAAACGACACCAACAGCAACAACAACTACAACTACAACGACACCAACAGCAACAACTACAACAACAGCAACAACGACACCAAAGCAACAACGACACCAACAGCAAAACGACACCAACAGCAACAACGACAACAACAACAACAAAGCAACAACGACACCAACAGCAACAACGACACCAACAGCAACAACGACACCAACAACACAAAACAATTCAAAAATAACCAACAGCAACAACTACACCAACAACTACAACGAACACTGCCAACATTGTTCCTTTATAAACAAAATACATGAAAATACACATATACACAAATGTACAAGTATATCCAACTTCAAATGCCCAAAATGTAATTTTGAAACCAAACAGAATTGCCAACTTCAACGACACATCAGACTTCGTGAGTATATCTTTATATAAATATATTTATTCTTATTTTATTTTTATATATAATATATTATATTCAACAGGGCGTCATCCATACCATACAAATAATGTTTTTGAACATTTATCCAAAGAAGGTAAAATTAAAATTAATATATTATATTATAAAATATATTTAATTTGTATTTAATTTTATATTTTAGACTTATGTAATATAAGTGATATTATTGGGCGCAAGTGAGCCGTGACGATGGTGTCCCCCCATAAAATGCTCTGTCATTTTTTCCAATGTATCACATAGTTTACATTTGAATTTTAATTCTCCATTACTGCTTTTTTTTTTTTGCAGTATGAACATATGTTATCATTTATCAGTCTATTTTTTATATTATAATTATGTAAATTTCTTTTTAATATTTGACATATGTGTCTTCATGTGACCATGCCTGGACCTCCCGCTGCCCAACACCACCACGGAGCCGTGTCTACTGCGCGAGATCCTGTTCATGTTCGTCCGTCCGGCCAGCTGCTGTTTCTTTGACTTTGTCAGGCGGACGCGGACACCCTTCGGGGTTTCCTTGAGGCCAACGTGGTGCGGCGCTGGACCTGCGACGCATCATCGACGAGCATACGCTGTTCCTGGACGAGGCCGGCACGGGCACTCTGGAGTGCTTCGCTCATGGCCTGCGGGATCTCGTCCAGCCCATGTTGTTGGCATCAGGCGGATTTATGTCCAAGTTCAAGGACTACTGGCAGCTGCACTTGCCTACTTGCTGTCTATACTCTACGGTCAGACGCGGGAGCGTGTGCCGCATCAGAAACTGGCCACAGCCCTGCTCTGGTCTCCCTGAAGCACTACTGCAGCATCATCGACGCCTGGTGGCGGCCAGAACGAGTTCATTGTGGAGAGATGCGGGCAGAAGGACTCCGCGGAGTGGAGTAGCTACGTTCGCAAGCGGTCCGTGCCGCCAATGTCCCTTCTACAAGATCCTGGCAACCAGCAAGCCAGTCAGCCTCGCTCCCTGTACGACGAGCTGCGCGAAGAGCTGGGCGTGTACTGCCAAGGAGTCGGGCTACGAGAGGAGGACGAGGAGCAGGCAGAGTTGGAGGAGCCTGGGCCGGGACAGATGGCGACCAGCAGCTGCTGACCAGCCTGCAGGGCATCCAGAACTCGGATCTCCTGCACATATTCACGCAACCCGCCAGAGAGCGCCAGCGGCAGCACCACAAGCCGACTGGAGCGCTCCACCTGCCTGCAGCTGAAGGCCGAGCTGCCAAGCTCTGCGTGAGATCTTGCTGCGGCGCCAGGGCCGCATTCATTTCCAGGGTGCCTTTGCCAAGTACGAGAAGAAGCGCAAGAACAAGGCCCCGGCCGACGGTGCCGCTGGTGATGGAGATTGGGCCGATGGCAACGCGAATTCGGACAAGCGGGAAAAGTCGCGTAACCGCAGCTCAAATCGCGGCGGCGGACGCGGCTCCACCGACAGTCGTGGCTGTAAGAAACCTTTACCTAATACTCACTGTTAATATTTAGGGAAACGTCTTATTAAGTAAGACAATTACAATTGTAATGTCTTACTTAATGGACGCAGAATCCCATTACTTAATTCCTGATTTTCAGAGCTCAGATTGAGTAATTAATCTTCTCTAATCCCCGTTTCCAGGGCGGGGCAGAGAGACCCGCGAGAACGAGCGCAATCAGCGCGAATCTCGTGAACCTCGCTCCGGCGGCGATCGCGGCGATGACCGGGCCAACGACAACTATCGCGGACAGCGGAACGGCGGCGGCGGACGCAATGGACCCAGCGCCATTGGCAGCGGTGGCCCGCGTGGAGATCGCGGCATCGGAGGCACCGGCGGCGGTGGCTACGGACCCGGTCGTAGTGGCAACGCCAACGACGATCATCACGAGGTTGAGCTGTGGGACAACACCATCGCCCAGAACGCCGAGAAGCAGCAGCAAGCCCATGACGATGCCTGGGGCGATTGGAACAACGAGGAGTATGAGGGCTCGCTGAAGGACAGCAAGGTGTTCACGACCAGCAACTTGGCCACACAAACGGCCGCCAGCGTTGTGAGCGGTACGGGAGCGAGTGCAGGTGCCTCAACGGGCACTGGCGGCACTGAGCTGTCTGCGCCACCGGGTCTCGAACACCATTTGGTGCAGCAGGGATCATCCCATCTGGAGGAGGGCTCCAGCAGCGGACCAACGGCGAGCACACCGCCGGCAACGCTCTCCAGCTCGGCGACTACGCCGCTGCTGCAGTACAGCGCAGCGGTTAGTAATCCACCGCCCCAGTTGCAGGCTCGGAGCACGCAGGCGGGAGCGGGAACGCCAGCAAACGCAACTGCTGGTGGAGGCGCGGGCAATGCCTCGTCCTCCTTCGGATCCGCCACCCCGACACATTCTCGAGCGCCGCCTCAGCAGCTGCCACGCTGGTGCAGCAGGCGCAACAGCAGCAGCAGCAACTCCAGCAGCAGCAGCAGACGACGCCTATCAAGCCGTCGGCTACGCTGTCGGCCGAGCAATCTCAGTATTTCAACTCGCTGTCCAGCCAGGGCGCCAGCCCAGGATCTGTAGCGGTGCAGCCCGCGCCAGCGGGTTATACGCAGAACCCAGTGGCCGCCTACTCCCAGACCAGCACCAGTGTTGGTGTGAGCCAGTATCCCAGCACGTATGCGAACGTCTTCGCCTCGGGAACGGCAGCAGGAGCAGCTGGAGAGCAGTCGCAGCAGCAGCCGGTGCGGAGGGCGCGTCAAGCTGCCGCCGCCCTCAAAGATCCCGGCCAGCGCTGTGGAGATGCCTGGAGACAATGCGCTGAACAACATTGGCTATCTGGACGTGCAATTTGGAGCTCTGGACTTTGGAACGGACGATGGCTTTGATGCCGTTCCGGAGAAGGTTGGAGCGGGCGGCTACAGCATCGATGGTCAGCAGCAACAGCAGCAGCAGCAGGACGACTACCAGAGTAAATCCCAGCAGCAGCAGCAACAATCGGCGCTGACCGCGGGTCTGCAAAGTTCCCAAATCGTGAGTACCCACCGTTTGGCTGATGCAGTAGTTAAAAAAATCCATTATCCTGTTATGCACGCTCTTTTATTTGCAGGGCGATGCGTTGAGCGCATGCTATTAGCATTTAGAGGTTTTAGAGATTTTCGATGGAAAAAATTGTTTACCCAAAATAAATTAAACATTTAAATTTATATATTGTATATTATATTATTTTTACACATACCTTCTCCGCTTCCCTTACTTTAGTGATGTGGCAAAAACATTGCTGTTTTCCCACAAAACATCGATGTTCCCAAACATTTCAAAACATTGATGCCTCGATGTTTTGATCGATGTTTCTCCACCTCTAGTGGCTTTCCAAGATTCTGGGAAGCAGTGTTGACATATTAGCTTTCTTAAAGCTGGAGTCGCACGCAAGAAAGAAAGAGCCATGTGATGTCCCAAAAATGTTTCTCGTAAAAATCCCCGATTTCTTTGTAATACAAATATTTATATTAAGTTATTAAGTTTTTAGTTTTATTAATTTTGAAGAGCTAGATTCGCTGGCAAGTGTGAAAAGTGTTCCACTTGGCGTCGGAAAATCGCAGCTGTTAAGTTCATTGGTTATGCTTATGAGGCAAACTTTGACACTTCGATCTGGGGTGGTTTCTTGTCTACTCGCCATAATTACTAGTTTTGTCTGTTTTTTATTTCGCTTGGGCCAAGCTTGCAGTGCCCTCCGGATGGAGCAAGGTCACTCCAGACCCACCCATAAAGACACACCCCGTGTTGAACAACCAAACCCCATCGAATGATAAGATATATCGGAGTTGCCCCGAAGGTTATAAGAGGCCCCA
This sequence comes from Drosophila triauraria, assembly GCA_014170255.2. Taxonomy (NCBI): domain Eukaryota; kingdom Metazoa; phylum Arthropoda; class Insecta; order Diptera; family Drosophilidae; genus Drosophila; species Drosophila triauraria. The sequence continues at coordinate 14,533 of JABJVT010000095.1, forward strand.
CATGGAGCATCGCCGGACGAGAAGAGCGATTGCTAGCATCGGCATGAAGTACCCGACTTTGCTTATTTTGGGCCTCATTTTGGCGCTGGTCCTCGTTGGCGAGGCGGCCAAGACCAAGTCCAAAACCAAGACGAAGAGCAAGCAGAAACAGAACGTCCAAAAGGAGGAGGTCCTGCCCCTGGCAGAGCCTTGCAGGGCTGCCAACTGTAAGCTGCCCGACTGCCGCTGCTCCGATGCCGTGCTGCCCAGGTCCAAGTTTCAGGGCAAGGAGAGCGAGATTCCTCAGGTAACTACTCAAGGAACTTAAACCTATTTAACAAGCCAAGAAATATGCATTAAAAATTAGCTATTTTAATAAAATTAACTATACAAAACTCTCCTCAGTTCGTGACTATCACCTTCGATGATGCCGTAAATGCGGTGAACTACGCCCAGTATGAGCTACTCTTCGACGGTCTGATCAATCCGGATGGCTGTGTGGCCGCCGGAACCTTCTTCTTGTCCCACGAGTATACGGATTATGTGCGGGTCAATGCCCTCTATAGAGCGGGTCACGAGATCGCCCTGCACTCGGTAACCCATGGCGATGGCACCGACTATTGGCGAGGAGCCACCGTGGCCACCGTGGAGCGTGAGTTTGGCGCTCAGCTAAAGATGCTGGAGACCTTTGCCAAGGTGAATCCCAAGAGCATTCAGGGTATGCGACTGCCCTTCCTTCAGATATCCGGAAATAACACCTTTCAGGCGGCCCGTCGCCTGGGCTTGAGCTACGACAGCTCCTGGCCGACGCAGCAATTCAAGGACCCGGCCATGTGGCCGTACACCCTGGACTACCAGTCGAAGCAGGACTGCCAGATCGGACCCTGTCCGGAGGCCTCCATTCCGGGGCTGTGGGTCAACCCGATGGTCACGTGGACGGACACCGAGGGCTACAGCTGTTCCATGATCGATGCCTGCGTCTATCCGCCGGAGGACAAGGTGGACGCCCTGTTCGAGTGGATGCTGGAGAACTTTAACCGGCATTACGAGGGAAGTCGAGCGCCCTTTGGGATGTATCTGCATGCAGCTTGGTTCTCGCGGGGACGCAATCACTTTGGAGCCTTCAAGAAGTGAGTTTAAAGTGCATTTATTAATTATTTTATTTATTTAAGTATTTATTTAATATTCTTCTATACTAAGAAGTACAAATAAAATTAGAAAGAAAGGTAGAGTTTGATAATTTCTCGACATTTTACTAGATAAAAGGCCAAAAGTATGCAACGACTTATATCTGAAATATTTTATATTTCCGAAACAGTTTCAATAGGTTTTTTAAGGTATTTTAATTACAAACAAATCCTTCATGTTAATTGAATATAATTTATTTATTTTACAATATCAATCCCCTTTAATCCCACAGATTCATTAATCACCTGAATACCTATCCGGATGTTTATCTCACCGGCATTTCGCGGATGCTGGAGTACGTAAAGAAGCCCGTCTTGGGCGCTCCCTTCAAGGACTGTCCCGCCCTGCCGGAGGCCGAGTGCCGCGCGGTCCAGTGCCATGTCCAGAAGCTGTCCACCGGCGAGGAGCGTTACCTGAATGTCTGCGACAAGTGTCCCGTCGTCTATCCTTGGCTGGACAATCCCCTGGGCGAGCAGCTGTAAGCCCACAGACCATTTTACCAATAAAGGCCGGGGCGACCATTGTCACCGAAGAATTGGAAATTTATATTCATCTAAAAGAAAAAGAAACGAAGTAAACAAGAAACTTATGAGCAAAATGAAAGTCAAATATGGTTACCCTCTTAATTGCTGCGCGTCTATTTAAAGTTTAAATCTTTCCGCAATTCTCGGACGTTGCCAGATTTTATATTAGGCGGGCGATTTATCGCTAGGGCGTGTGAGGCGCTTTTATGGATAGAAAACCAGTGCTAACCAATCTGGTCGGATGTGAGAAAAACTAGAATTTCTCAAAAAGTGACGGAATAAGCATAATAACCTTAACTTATTAAGGAATTAAGCTTTAACTCGAATTTCATAAATAATTTTCCCTATCGTTGGGGATATATGTTTTCCACTCATTAAACTGCCTATCGAGACTATCGATGTTTTTAAAAGGGCGATACATCGCAAGAGGGCCTTAACTTTGATAAGAAAAAGGTGGAAAACTTAGCTATTACCAATAAAGTAAAAACGTAATCTTTTAACATAGTCTATAAAAAGGTACTAAACGTCTATTATTTATCAATACATTTTTTTTTTAATTTTTTAGCTGTTAAAAATTGGTTGCCTTTATTTTTTGGTTTTTTTAAATGTGTGCGCCATAGGTAATTGGCATATTTATGGTACATTTTTAAGTAGAAGGCAGTATTTTTTGTAGGCCAGTGCGCGGTCACACTGAGCGTCAAACCAAAACAAACATAACGAAAGTTAAATGATTTTTGTGATTTTGTTTGGAAACGAAGACTGAAACTGTGAATATTTCCACAGATCACAATGACTAAACGCAAGTATACATCGCTTCAGGAAGAGGTCAATTCCCTTTTGTCCAAGGACGAGGAACGCACTCGCAAGGAGATTGATGCACTGCAAATCAAATTAGACGTTATCCTGAGCAACCAAAGCGAAATCCTGACGCGGCTTGGCGTTGTGGCCCAGAGCAGATACGGCATCGATGTTTGTGAGGTGGATGTGGACTATTTCCCGATCTCCGACCTCGAAGAGCTCCCAAGACTGGACGCCCATCTGGCAAAACCCGGCAATCCATATGTGAGTTCGCCCTCAACGCTTGAGAGATTCCTGAATCTGTTAACATTTAGATATTAATTACTTTTAAAATAACATATATATTATCTTTATAATTTAAATATTTATTAGCTCCAGAGTTTCCTCTATTATATCAATATTTATGTCTTTAATATCAGAGTTCAGCAGAAGTGGCTGTGCATTTGAAATCAATTAAAATTTTGCCCAAAAGAATGTACCTTTTTGTATGTATCTTTTTTGCCCAACCGGTTTTATGAAATTAAAAATAAAAAAACTAATTATAAAATTGGTTGTTAATAGTTTAATTTATTAACATCGAAGAAATAGGAATTGCCCGCTATTGTCCCTTTAATTGTCCCTCTTTGGACATCGTCATCCGATTCTAATTCAAAATGGTTCGCTACTTTCCTAAGTTACATACATATGTTATTTCGACCGATGTGTTCTATGGCAGCTCAAAGATATACATAGGCGTCAAATTTAGACATTTGTCTGCTGCAATTTCTATCCACATAGAAAATATTATCATCGTGGAAAAAGCTTTCTCAGGGCCATGGGCTATAGTCCTTATTTAGAAAAAAGCAAAACATACACATTCTGGTGAGGACGGCTTTCTGTTGTCACCTTAATTTGCTCCTGGTATCTGTCTTGATCGTGACTTCTCGGTTTTTTGCTTTGAGCCAATGATAACTGCTGTCTTAGTAAGTTTTTTATTTCTGAAATTTGCAGGCTCGTTTAATGCGTCGTCTTCTAAGGCCAGATGGCGAAATAACACCTCTAAAAAAGTCTTTTGTTAAGCTTTTTAACGATAATATTCTGCTTTCCTTCAACTACGCTGGTGTTTCCAATAAGCAAGCGTTCAAGCAATATAAAAACATAAACAGAACCATATTAGGTGAGTAATTAGACACAAATGTATTAAATTATTATTTAATTAACTATGTAATTATTCAATTAATTTCTAGACATCCAAAAATCCAGTGGCTACGTCATATCGGATTACATTATGGAGATCAGAGCACCCTTCCATGCGGCGAAACGTCGCTGTCACAAGAGGAACCATGATCGGAGGCGGAGGAGCCAACTCACCCAGGAGGCTGTTGAAAATGAATGGGACTAGCTGATAATCTTGCCATGCCCGAATACGTATCGGGCTCGGATATTCGTTGGCCGGCCTTTTGAGCTTTTCATGCATTCGCAATGGTTATCTCAATGAAAAGTATAAGAAGCCAAACCGGTTTTTGTCTTTTCTGTAAGTTCTGTTTTTACCACACAAACGAGGTTATTTTCGGCTTACATAGCTTTGTAAAACGCCAGACTTTCGACCGTTCTGGTCGACATCCCCCTTGGATTAATGATTTCAAAAAACTTAATAGTATAATAATAAAAATATACTTTAAGAGTTTGAGTTTTTGAGAGATTTCAGAGAACCTATATTTGACAAGATGTGTGTAATGGAATATTTTTGATTACGCAAAATAAATGTATAATTGTTAATAAGAAAATGTGATTATTCTATTTATTAATATTATATTATATCATATTTTGTGATGGGATTTTTAAACTATTAAACAAATTCTTCGAAAGGATCTTAACTTTATACTTTAAAGGAATTTAAAAACATTTCTCGTACTTTGAACTCCTTAGACTTTTCCAAGATATCTATTTAAAAATTAATAGATAATATTTGATTATAATATATATTCTATTTATAATATAAGAAAACATTGATTAAAGTACAGTTAAAACTCTCTTAAATCCCTATTTGATATTAATGATTTTCGTATTGGTTTATGAAAAGTTAAACTGTTTCATTTTCTAAATAAATATATTTTTCTATCTTTTTGTAGGGTATTATAATTATGACCAGAAGTGTCCAACGCTGTGAAGGAGGTTTGTCAGGACCTAAAAAGTTTAGAAATATAGATTCTATTCTTGATTAGCATCATAAGGGGAGTCGATCTAGCTATTTTGTAGTTATAGGTATGAAACTTTCAGCAATCTTATTTCCGTTTCAGGTACTAAATGGGTCGAAACTTATTTTTATTGGTGTTAGAGGAACGTTGGCCTCTAGTAACAATAACTAAGTTGTTTTAAAGATAATTAAATTGCAACTTGCTTTTATAGAGTGTCAGTGAATTTTAATATGTTGTGTGTATCTTTGAATTATCTTTGGTATTCCAAACCCATTTATAAGAGATTATGCCAATGAATAAGGACCTCCCAAAGGATACTTGATCTTTGCTGGAAGTTGAAGATACACATCCATATGGTTGGAGTATTTCGTAAATATCTTTGTGCCTAAAAAGACAGGCAGACTAGGCAGAGTTTAGGAAACTTGTTTCACAATTTGACGGGTTATGACTGATTAAAAAATAAGTATTAAATGGATCGTAAAATGTTTAGAGTTTAAATGCTGCTCATGAATTCATCACATCCCCTAAACGATACTTGATCTTTGCTGGACTTGGACGAAACACAGCCATAAGGTGCTGGCTTGGCCAAAAGATACCCAATCTCTGTGGGCCCAAAAAGACAAGTGATTTGTGCTGCTCTTGGTGGAAAAACGCCAACTTGGAGCAGGGTTCAGTAAACTTGTTTCCAATTTGAAAATGGTTGTGCCTGCCAGCCGGATAAAAACATTTTCCGATGCTTTTTGGGCATTGCGGCAACAACAATTACAACAAGTACTCAGCTCGGCTCGGATCGGTTGCACAGTCGGTGTAGCAGCAGCAGCAGCGGCGGCAGCGGGCCATAAATGAGAACTCAATTAGAACGTTTACATTTCTGTAAGAAACGAGTTGCTGCCACTGCGCCGCTCCGCAGTAGTAGTTGCTGCTGCTGCTGCTGCTGCTGGTACATTATTTTTTGGCCTAAATAGTAGGCCTTGAGGAATCGGAATCGCTTGAGTTGTTTTTGTTTCACCGAGCGCCACAGCAGCGACGCTGGCAGAGACAGAGGCAGCCGCAGCGGCATCGGCAGAGGCAGCGCAGCGTGGAGCGTTGAGATACCGATTCCGATTCCGAATCCGCTCAGAGTGGATTCGTCTTTTGGCCCAGTCGGATGTGGCCACCGAGCGCGCGTTGTCCGCTGACTGTTTTATTATTATTGTTGTTATTATTATTATTATTATTATTTGGGCCCCGCAGCTAACTCACTTGCCCTTTAAGCCGCGCGTTTCTCGTTCAGTTCGGAGTTGGATTCGGGTTCGGATTTCGGATTTCGGTTCGAGTGCATCCACTACATCCATCTACATTTACGGTTGTTGTTGTGTCGTGCCGTGCTCCAGTTGCAGTCTTGCGGGAGGTTAGTTCTGCTGTTGAATAATCCGCGCGACTCCGCGCAGTGTACGCAAATTGCCGAGTCTCCCAGCTCCCGGCCAGCACCCCCCGGAGAAGCCCATTGAGAAACATAGATCCAAGCCAATCCAAGAACTGCACTGACACAGTGTGAGTGTGTGTGTGTGAGAGTGTGGGAGCGGAGAGCGAGAGAGCGAGTGCACGGCTAGTGTGTGTGCGTGCTTTTGAGTGCCGATGTGTGCGTGTGTGTTAGAATGCACCTTGTGGTATTTTGAAATCTAAAATTGCCAAACACCGCAGCGCGTTTCTTTTTTTTTTTCGAGAGCATTGCAAAAGACTCCAGCTGTGCTAATGCCAAGTCAAACGGCGAAAAACGAAAAACGAAAACGAAAAGCCGAACAGAACTGACACAAAACAAACTAAAGAAACTGAAAAGCCCAAGGAGGCCGAAGAACCGAAGAACCGAAACAGAGAAGAATCGAAGAGCCGACAAAGCGAAACCGAAAGAAACTGTAAACTGAAAATTCGGAAGCCAAGGCTGTTGCGGGTATGTAATTACGAAACTCCTGCGAGCAGCGCCTGGCTATTTCGGATATCTGTCCGATTGCGACAGATTTTCCGTGGATTTTCCGCCATGGATTAATGGGCGCCAAGGGTACAGCCAGCTTTCCCACACAAACACACACAGCCACAGTCAGCACAGAAACACACACACCCACACACGCATACGTTTGTTGGCCAACGTACAGTGGAACTTCCCCTAATTGCAATTCGAGTTGGAATATCTAATATAAAATATTTATAGATTTCAAGTTAAAAGTTTTTACATTTAATTGAATAAATTGTGCACCCATTTTGGATATTAATAACAAATAAAATTCAACAAAGTTGTAAAGACTTTATAAACTGTATAATTAAAAAAATAAAACAATTAAAGTGACCGTCAGTGTTAATTTGAACATTTAAAATCATTAAATACTATAATCTATGATCGTAAGTAGACTAACAGCTGGTTTTTAATGTTAAATTCGAGAAAGATATTTGATTTATAGCTTTTTATTAATTTATTGCAAACAGAACTTAGTCCTATAACTTTTCAATTTGAATGGGTTCAAAGAAGGTTAAAAATTTCCTTTAAACGTTAACTACAAAAATATAAAAAATCTGGAAAAGGTACATTTTGGTATTAATTGGCATAGGTCAGTTACATTATAGGAGAAAATATATTTAAAGAAACTTGGATTGAGGTCTTTAGGTCTAATAACATTTTCCTATATTAACACATCAAATTTTTCAATAGTTATGCAAATTATTAGGGCAAATAAGTTTCTGTTACTCTTTACGTACCCAATTTAAAGTCTAAACTTCTTTGAGCTAATTTAATGTATTATTTTATCACATAATACGATTCTTGAATGAAATGGGTCAGTATCATTCATCATATTGAGCTACACCTGTAAGGGGCTTCTGATATGCTAATTTAGTCTCATATTTTAGGGAACCGAGCGGTCGTGTGTTTCCTTTGCCCTTTCCCATTGAGTTACATGTGGAGTTACAACGAGTTCAACTTCGCGGAGTTGGACTGTATTTACCTACGTCACGCCCACCTGATTTCAGTGCAATCGCGTTGGCCCAGTTTACGGGCATGCTCCAAGACAAAATACACTCCTACAAGGTCGATTGCCTATGTGTGCTGGTGGTGCTGCTGCTGCTCTGGCTGTGGCTATGGCTATGGCTATGGCTGCCTGTGTTTTTTCTATACCAGTTTCTAAACCTGCCGCAGCTAGTTTCCATTTCTACTGGGATTATCTGCTCCGGCTTCGGCTTCAGCATCGGCTCGGCTTGGGCCTTCGCTCCGCTGCAGGTGGCTGCAGCTCTCTGGGAGCTCATTACTTCGCCTGCTCCGCCTCCTCCTCATCTATCCTATCCACCTTTTCGCATCCGACAGCCTGTGTGTGTGTGTGCGATTGTGACACAGAAACCAACTAAGAAGTATGTGGAAATCTCTTGGCTGCATCGAAATCAAATCAGAAACTCGAGTTGGTCTCGCCAGTTGGCTCCGCTTGGCGTTGAGTTTCCATTTCAGAACATATGCGCGTTTTCGCAACAGTTTCCAAGCCAGAAGATTGCTACCTGCCGATCGAAGAAGGGGTTATGCGGCTTTCCGAACGTCTGAATCTGATCGTTTCGAAATGCCAGTCACACCTGTTCCTATTTCCGATTTCGGTTCTAAATTGACGGATTTGGAATCGGAACCAATGAATCGTAGACTTTTCCCACGGATATTTGAGTTTATAGCAAGGATTTCAAGCCAACTTGGTTTATTTGGATAGAATATAAAAATAAATATAAATTATTATACTTAAAAAATAAATCTCGTGTCATTACAAGTTTCTGGGCTTATGTATTTTGAATGATATATTTTATGATCAAAAGTAACCTATGTTTCTTATCGAAATAAATATAGAATCTTTTTTTAATAAGTTTACCTCTAAAATGGATTTGAAAAATATAAATATTATTAGGTAAATAGATCAAGAAATGTTCTTTGGGAACTTTTGAAGTAACCTACTCGAGTTTAGTGACCTCAATTAAATTGGAGTTACCTTTTTCATATTAACTAGTATTAAGTATTAAGTATTAATGGGTGTCAGCATAGTTCCAATTGGGTTAGACTTATAAGAAGATATTAGATGCTATAATGTAATGGAATTTTAGGTAGATGAAAAAAAGCAACAAATTTAATTTCTTTTAGTGGATTTTCCACAATTTATATTTATAATATTTTAAAACTAAATTATTTTAATAAATTGTTTTAAAACTGCATAAGATATTAAACTTTGCTAAGACCGCTTGGATATGTCTTTGATTTCAAAGTTTTGATAACTATTTGATCAAATATATTTCAGAAGTAATAATAAATAATATGTTTAATGCTGAGAAGGTGTTATATGATGCTATGATTCGGAGTACAGAATCCTAGGATATCCCAAATTTCGAATTATTTAATTAATTATTTAATTTTTAAATCTAATTTTCCATCCTTTGGACTTTGCACTCTTTATAAAAATTACTGTCAATGGCTTATCGATTCCCAACTTGTCTCTTGCATTTGGGTGCCAGAATGATGCGCTGCATCCCTGGCTCATTCCCCAAAAGCAGCACACGCACACAGCGACAGGGCACCCTTGCCACCCTCTAGCAACCCCTCCTCCCACCCCCACTGCAGTGTGCTCAATTCGGATGTGGGTGTGTGTGTGTGCGAGTGCATCTCCCCCACAGCAACTGAAAACTGCAAACTGAAAACTGCACGAACTGTGGTGCAATAAACGACGAGCGAACGGAACGGAACGGAACGCATATTGCGTTGGCGGCGATAGCTTGGATGTTGTTGTTGGTGGTGCTGCTCCCTCAGCTGCTCCCGCGCACCTCCCGCCTCCTCCTCCTCCTCCTCGCATGATGATGACAGCCGAGGTCGTAGGCAAAGACGACGGCATACGCTCGAGTAACTGGCTCAGGCCCACCACTACATGCAGCCAAACCTGTTGACCTAATTTCAAATTCTGCTGCGTCTTGTTGTTGCTTTTGCTGCTGCTGCGGCTGATCTGTGTCTCTGTGCCAGCCACTCTGCGGGTGTGTGTGTTTGTGTGAGTGCTGCCTCTCGTGCGCTCTCTGTGCTTGTGTGCCGGAGAGCGGTGGAGAGCGGAGAGCGCCAAGCGATTGGCAAATCTTCGCCAGTGGTGTTTGGCGCCAAGGGGGATCCACATCCACATCCACAGCCGCAACCTCATCTTCATGGGAGAATCCGAATCCAATAGCCCAACAGAAAAAGGCCTTCAAATTAAAAGCATTCCCTCTAAATTATGGAGATTTTTAAGCAATAGATGAGGCGTCTTTTAAAAAGAGATATCTGAGAAAAGTATTTGCGTCTATTGTATTTAGTAAAAGTCTTTAGTGGTCTTATAAATACCTAGAAATAGACTTTACAAATAATGGATGCCCTGTATTGCATTATAAAGATTTTTTAAGCAAAAGATATTTAAATAATGCCTGGAAAAATATTTAGTTTGCTCCTCCCATTAATTTAAAATTTGTTTTGCATTTAATCATCTTAACAAAATTTAATAAACTTGCCTCTAATATATTATTAATTAAAATTAAATCAAAGATAGGTATAGTATTTAGAATCTAGACCTGAATTATAAGCTTTGAGCCTATTTTATTGAGTAATGATCATGATATTTTAATTGGAGATGTGTATGATTTTGTACGACAGTTCGCTTACAATAGTGCTAGACTACCAAATAAGACTACCTTTGGATACCAATTAAGACTGCTTTTTAAATATCATCTTCCTGAAAGAGATGGCGCTGAATTATAATAGATATTTAAACAATCTCCAAAGACTAATTAAAACTT
>JABJVT010000096.1:0-25000 GCA_014170255.2 Drosophila triauraria
CATATATGCGAACCTTCTGCTTACCTTCTTGGATGAGACTGGCTTCTCGGGGCCAGGTTCCTGAGGTTGTGGCAGCAGCACTGCATCTCTGGTTATTAAGGTAGCTCCGTTTGTAGTAGCTTCCTTGGAATCGGCGTCGTCCACCAGTTGCACTCCCTGTTTGTCGTCAGTCTTGCAATTGTTAACGGAATATTGTTGATTTTCTTTGGATGCTGTCTCTATACTAACTCGACCGTACTAGAAGTGGAAACATAGTTGTTGATTAGTTATTAGGTAGTTTGTTGTTGGCGGGATTATCTACAGATAAGAGGTATCATAACCATAATCAGGCGAGGTAATGACTGGCGCTTTACGAGCCTGTAAAGTGATAAATTGACTCAGAGTTTCAAATACAACTTTAATCCCATTTTCGCTGATTATTTAAAAACAGTTAAAATATTTGAAAAGCCTTGGAAAACAACACTTTTGTGCATTTGTCTGTATGTTCGTACATGCGTGCGACACGCCGTGTACTAGTATATTCCAACGCTGACTATATTTATGGACTTTGGAAGACCTCACTACTAGTCACTCTGCAACTTGCGAAATGAAGCTAGACTTAAAATGCACGGCGAATGGAACTAGACTTTATCATTGGTGCCAAAAAAAAAACATTATTTACCTCAAATATCCTTAGGAGCAGGTTCACGTACGCCTTGCGGACGCCGATGGATTTGTTGATGGCAGAGATAAATATCAGAAATGAGAGGAATCCCCCAATGGGAATCCAGAATATGTTTAATATCGCGCTGATCATTTTACATTTGATTCATTTGGACTTTAATTATTTGCGAAATGCTTCTGAGTTGTGTGGTGCAGTGTTGCCAGATGAAAATTTAGTTTTCCCCCTAAAAAATCCTGAACAAAAACGTGAAGATTTCAGAAATCGACGCATCGATGTTTTTTTTTTAATAGATATCGATATTTTCGGTTTGAGAGTATCGATACGAATCTATTTTGGTTATGCGACGCGGAATATAAAATTTAACAAAGAAGAATAAGAATCCTTAAAATTTAATAGCCTAATTTTTTACTTAATTAACTTACTTGCTTCAAGTATTACTTTTACATCGTCTTTAATTTTTCTTTTTACAGATGGGATATGAGCCAATTCAACTTAAGGTGCTAGTACCAATTGTTTTAAGCTTGACATAATAAATATTCTTAAAAAGTTGTTATTGTAAATCGAGTTGTTTCATCGATCTTTCGATTAGTTTCCTGTTCCGTTCCAGTTAATGAAACCGTAGATCAACCATTAAAATATACCACTGAAAAAATGTCATAGTTTTAAAGAATATGTGAATTAAACTAATATATTATTAAACTATGCTTAATTAATAAAAAAATAAATACTATTTTATTTTATTCTCACAGCATTTTTAACTGTCTTAAAATATATGTTTTTATAAACTATATTTAATTATATTTTTGTTAATTTTTTATTACATATATTACATACCTTAAAGATTTTGATTTTAAATTTAGATTTGGGTCTATGATTTTCCATTTTATTTTAAATTTAATATTGTTACTCCACGATAGAGGGGGAGGCGTCTAGACCCAGTAAGATTCCCAATAATACCTCATATATGGTAATTTTTGTATAAATAAATATTACTTAATTTCTAGAAACAAGCAAAAATATTCCCATTTTGGATACCACATTTTGCAGAATAGACACGAAATCGATAACTGGGGAACGCTGGGAGTGTTATCGAATGGACAAGTGTTGACAAAGCGTGGTGGATGGTGGTCCTCGCGAGTGTTTGTTTTATGTTGGCAGTTCCGTTGAATTATTATTATTACTATTATTTATTGCAACGAAGTTTAATTTTAACACCTTAATGTAATAGTTTCGCCCCCACAAGATGGAGTGATATGTATATGGCCGAACATATATATACACCAACGTGCCCGATAAGATAATTCTATGTAGTAACATTTGTATACACTAAGTGCCTTCTTTTATGTTAACGAAGCGACGAGACGATGTCGACAAGCAATACAAACAACCTGATCGAGAAGGAGATCGACGACGAGGACATGCTGTCGCCGATCAAGTCCAACAACCTGGTGGTGCGCGTCAACCAGGACACGGACGATAATCTGCAGGCGTTGTTCGACAGTGTGCTGAACCCCGGAGATGCCAAGCGCCCCCTCCAGCTCCCCTTCCGCATGCGGAAGCTGCCTAACTCCTTCTTCACGCCCCCGGCCCCCTCGCACTCGCGCGCAAACAGCGCCGACTCCACCTACGATGCTGGCTCGCAGTCGAACATCAGCAATATTAGCAGCATCAAGGCGGCACAGCCCGTGGACGGGCAGCCGCCCATATCCGCCATCTCACAGATCCAGCAGCCATCCCCACAGCAGAGCCGCCTGGCGATACATCACTTCCGCGCCCGCAGCAGCCCCGCCTCGCTGCAGCAGAACTACAATGTGCGCGCCAGGAGCGAGGCCAATCCAGGAGCCAGCCAGCAGCCAGCTGGGCCCACTTTCCCCGAGAATAGTGCCGCCGAGTTTCCCAGCTCTGGTGCAACGGCTCCCAGCTCCATTGAGCTCGATGCCATGAACTCGTGCATGTCGCAGGACATGCCGATGTCCACGCAGACAGTGCACAAGAAGCAGCGCTCCTACGACGTGGTAAGCCCTATTCAGTTGCAGCGTCAACTGGGCGCCTTGCCACCAGGCTGGGAGCAGGCCAAGACCAACGATGGCCAGATCTACTACTTGAAGTGAGTATTGCCTCTTATAAGTCAGCTCTAGGTATTGTCTATTATCGTTTTGGTTAGTAATTTTATAGGTTTTTTAAATACAATTTTAAATATATCTGAATATAAATAAAATTTATTTTATACTTGAGGTCAAAATTCGGATTTATGCCAGAAACATAGAAAGATCTTGTCAAAAACAAAAAGAAGACTTGGATACACTGCTGTTTCCAGACATAGAGCATGTCTCTCATCAGTATCCGTTTACCTACTGACCTTAACACTAAGGGAATTCCACAGTTCTCTTAGCTAGATAGCTTTTCAACCGATATAGTAATAATTATTGAAATTACGGTTGATTATATTTATATTTTAAGCTTCCCTACACTATTCTTGTTAATCTAACGACTTCCCTTTCCATTTCCTTGCAGTCATACTACAAAATCAACGCAGTGGGAGGATCCCAGAATTCAATATCGTCAACAGCAGCAAAGCTTAATGGCCGAGCGAATAAAGCAAAACGGTAGGCAACCTTTATTGTTCTCATACATGTACAAGTACCTGCGGCGCTACCCTTAACTCGTAACCCATTTGAATCACCTGTCTTGAACTAATCTTGTGCTCTGGGCTGTAGGTAGGGATACCAAAAAGAGGTTGTAAGAGGCTATAACACAATTAACTTAACGCATGTACAAGTTGAAAGGGAAACCATTGACATTTCTGATGGCTTCAGGAGGGAGCCAACTTTTCGGACTAATATATCATATTTTTGGGGATGGAATCCGAAGGTATTCAGAGTCTCGTAAAGGCATATCTCATTGGGCATTGGGCATGGGGGATTGGGAATCGAAATTGAAGTTCTAAGTGTGCTGCATGCTGTTCCCCATCCGTTACAATCCGCTTTTACACTGCCAGCATCTCTCGTTTTATGGAATCTACCTTTTAATTTGTCTTTATTTACTTTGGTTTTGTAATTATGATTATTTTTGTTCGATAGATGTTTTGCAAACAACAAAACAAACTACCACATCGACCATTGCTAACAATATGGGTCCAGGTCCACTGCCGGATGGTTGGGAGCAGGCAGTTACCGAGTCCGGAGATATTTACTTTATAAATCACATTGATCGAACGACTTCATGGAATGATCCCAGAATGCGTAAGTCTCCTCGTTCCAAACCACATACCAAGCAAGAGACCTCTGTTTATCTATAGAGAGATATCGCCTAGATAACACTTGAACAAGCACACACAGTGGGCGGGGGGCGGATCAGATCACGTAATTCCCATGGCATCTCTCCGCTTTCACCATACTCAGTCCTGTTCTTGAGATAATAGAGGCTGAACAAAATAATAAACATTTCCTAACACATCTCTCACTTGCTTATATCTTTGCAGAATCTGGGCTTAGCGTGCTCGACTGCCCAGATAACTTAGTGTCTTCCCTTCAGGTAAAACTTGTCCCTCTTCTGCTTAAAGCATATAAATAATTATAATTCCCTATTTTGCAGATTGAGGATAATAATATTTGCAGTAATTTGTTCAACGACGCACAGACCATTGTGAATCCGCCGTCTTCCCATAAACCTGACGATTTGGAATGGTATAAAATTAATTAATTGAAATGTATACAATCTGTATTAGACCTAAAAGTTTTATATTTTGTATTATTCTAAATTAAATATTTTTCAAATTTTATAGTACTTCTTTATAAAACAACTTATTGCATTTTGTGTTGTGGTTGTGTTGCTATTAAATATATTTGTGGGTTGAGCTAAAACGCAAGGAACAAAAACTAGCTAATTAAGAGCCGAACATTCGGACTTTCCAGCACTTTGGGAGAGAGTTGAGGTGGACTAAAGGTGTGGTCGCCGGCACTGATGACTCATATCGCATCTTGTGACTTTTACAAGTTACGACTAGAAGAAAAACACATTTATTCTGTTAAATTTGTTTAAAAAAAAAACAGATTAATCGGAAATCAGCCACAGCGCTGACTGAACAAAGAAAAGGCATTGTACTATTTTTGCAGTACTTTTATGGTGTTCATGCTCAAGGAAGATAAATAATGATATACTCATTACATGGGAAAATATAATTAATGATGACCTATCAAAATGGTCTTCAGATTGACTGAATTCCTCTGGGTTTTATGTTTTGTAGATTCAAAGTTGTGATTAGGAAATAATGCACATGGTCGGCGCATCCATATCTCGCTGGTTTGCAGGCTCTCTTAATTATAGTGCAAGCAGCCGTTGGTTTTTTACTGTAAGATAAATCCTTTTAAAGTCTGCATTAATAGTCCTTTAGCCCAAAAACAGTAAATATTCATAAATTTGGAAACCCAGTGACTAAGCTGAGAGATCATTTCATTCGCTTCTCTCAATGAATCACGATTCCAAATCCCAACAGGTAATGAGTCAATCAAAGAGACAACACCTCCATACTTTGTTCGTTATCTATTAAATATTAGTAATTTTATTTTTTAACTATAATAATCTTACAATTTTACAAAATTTCTATAAAAGCGTACAACAACAGTAATTTTTTTTTTGCCGATTCTCTTGCGTCAAATTCATCTCTCGAACGATGGTGGCGAATACTTCGTTAACGTTTATCCGATCCTTAGCTGATGCTTCAATAAATGGACAGTCCCACAGTTGTGCCAAGGCATTACCTTTAATTGAAACGGGTTAGCTTTATAAATAACTCAGTTAAATAAATTAAATATGCTTACCTTCTGCGGTGGATACCTCTCTTTGGCAATCTAAATCGAATTTGTTCGCGACTAGTAGGATGGGTGCCGGCTGACTTCCTTTAACACGAGTGATCACATTTTTCATACTAGAAATATCCTGCGGAACAAATGAAAAATATTAAAAAAGTTTACCAAGTGCAAAGAGAGCTTTATTCCGAATGTGTTGCCGGTGTAGCTAGTGCTTTCATACCTGAAATGTTTGATGGTTCGTAAGTGAATACATTACAATAAAACCATGACCATTTTTGATATAGAGATCTCTCATGGATGCGAATTGCTCTGTGCCCGCTGTATCCAAGATTTCCAAGACGCATGGCGAGCTGTCCACCTGTGGGATAAAAGGAAATCAATACAAGTTAATAATGATAAGCAATGGGGCAATGAACAGAATCAATCAATCAATTGTCGCCGTCCAAGGGTGGGTGTATTGCAATAATTGTACTTTTCGTTAAACTAAAGCTGCAATCTTAGGGGTTGCACAAGTGCTTTCCGTACTATGGGGTAGTATTTGCCATTGTGGGTATGTGCGTACGCGGAAGAAACTCTCTTCCTTTGTCTTTAACATCATTAGATGTTAGTCCGCTCTTGATGAACATTAAATGCGTTTTGCATCTACAGCCAGATGTACATATGTATGCACATAGAACGACAACTCCGTCTCGGAGACTCGTAAAATATCTGATGTCCGATGAACTGTATGCATGTAAATGTGTGCATGCATGTGTCATTCATATCTTTGGAACGAGTTTAGGCGCTGCACTCGTGGGTTGCGCGAATAAAAAGGGTAGAAATGCAGCTGGCTCGGCCAGATACGAGGGAAAATGTAATATTATCGTTTCCAATTAACTTAGCATAGCCAGTTGACACTAATGAATCATCTTAAAACTGGCTTGGCCATTAATCCTGGCACCAACACCCACACGCCTATGCACAACTGTGCACATTTGGTTGCACAGACGCATGTAAATATGTTCCTATGCGCGATTATTTATGAATTACATACTATGTGTGGGCTTACAACGTCCTATGTATGGACACATACATAAATACAAATACTTCGCACCTACAAGAACATATTATATGTATGTGCATATACAATTAATCGCCCATTATATGTATCTACGTACATACGTATATACATATGTCTGTATATGCTTGTAAGCACAGACGTTCATATGTATGTGCGTGATTACGCTCAGTATATACGTAAGTATGTGCGTACGTCTGCGATTCGTTTGTAAATTGATTATGTCTGCCCCCCGATATCCATGCGAAGGTTTACGTCTACGTACCTCTATTTCCTTGCGGTAGAAGTCCTCAATTGTGGGATCATACTTTTCAATAAAGCATCCCGAAACGAATTGCACCGTGAGAGCCGATTTACCAACTCCCCCAGACCCAAGCACAACAACTTTGAATTCGCGCATTGTTAAATCAGCTTTTTGTGTTATTCGATGCGTTTAATATATGTAGGTGCAGATGTATGTTCTGTACGTGTTTATATTTAACACTATTTGTGTATATGTACTTTAACTTAAAAACAGTTTACAAAGCAAATATTATGTGTGGATTGACATTGCGTTTCAATGCATGAAATGCACAAGTTCGTTGACAAACTGCGGTCTACGTCCACTACTGTCTCATTATGCTTCGGAGGAGTTGTATTTGATTTTTCTTAAACACATATTATATTGTAAAATATAATAATCAAATGATAATTGATAAATGATGACACTGACACTTATGGAAAATGGAACGATGCATATGTGTAGAGGAAATGAAATAATGGTTTTAGAACAAAAATTTTAGGGGCTGTTGCACACGACGGAGCGCAACGTTCCATTTCCGATAGTCTCGTTATCGGACTGTCACAAATAAATAAATATTTTTCAAGACAAATGAAATAAAACGAAATAAAACTTTTATTAATTTATAGGGTGAAACTTATTTTAATTTGGGGATTTTAAATAAAATGTGATATAAAAGATAATAATGTGATAAATGGTCGCGACTATCAAAGTTTCACCCAAAAAAACTAAAAGCGGAATAACACAAGATTTTCATAACAAACCTAACAAAATTCGTACATGTTCCTGTTGTACAATGATTTCGGGACTCTTTTCAATCGTGCTTTTCTAAAAAAATGTTTGCCAAACTCAGAATACGTATTTGTATTAGGCCATTACTGCATGATTAATTTAGTTTTTCTCGAGAACAGCTGATTTTTGTTTTGGTTTTCAAACAGGCGGTCAATAAAATTCTTAAACAGATACTATTAATGAGCTAAATTAGTGATTCAACAAGATGAAGTCAAAGATGGTAATAAACTGCATGATTAATTTAGTTTTTCGAGAGAACAGCTGATTTTTGTTTTGGTTTTTAAACAGGCTGTCAATAAAATTCTTAAACAGATATTATTAATGTGAAAAATTAGTGATTCAACAAGATAAGGCCAAATATGGGAATAAAGGAAATAGAGCGGAAAATTTACATCTACCAGCAGACATTGCGTGTTTGGTGAAATTTTATATATATATTCTCTTCACAAGCAAGACTTCTCTGATTTTTCGAATCCTAGAAATAATAAGTTACTAACTAATTACATTGGTGCCGCTAGACGAAACAATTTTTTTTATTAACATCTGTTATCTTAGAAGGGGTAATCTTAGGTTGAGGTAATCTTTGTCCACGATAACACATCGCTAAGCAAAATTATAAAATTTTTTCTGAGCATGGCAAATAATTTGCAATATTGTCATTTTTATAATATTTTTTTTTTAATATTTCCTAATCAGACATTTTGATTAAT
Organism: Drosophila triauraria; assembly: GCA_014170255.2. NCBI lineage: Eukaryota > Metazoa > Arthropoda > Insecta > Diptera > Drosophilidae > Drosophila > Drosophila triauraria. Next base: position 8,315 of record JABJVT010000096.1, read on the forward strand.
TAATCAGCCATATTTTTTTTTTTTTATTAAATTGTGTAGACCATGATTATTATTATTATTATTACATTAAAAATATCATTATTATTTTATTATACATCTGTTTAGGTTGATCTATCTAAGTAAAAGTTATATTAGCTCATTTGAACGGCGAATGGTCATACTAAGAGAGCAGCATCAGCTGTTCGATTATTGCGAGTTGATTGAATGTTTATTATAAAATTGTATTAAAAATTAAAGTACTACTTTTACTGGATAAGTAAATAGTCCAAATATATAAATAATTATAAGATGAAATAAAAAAATAAAAACAACAACAATATCAAAATTAACACATAATTTCAGTTCCCTATTCTTTTCCAACGTTCCAAATATAACAAAATATAAACATATTGACCGTTGGCCACCACTAACACTTCTTTCTTTCCGGTGTGGCTCGTTGAATAGATCACACGAAATGGTAAGAAATCAAAATAATTCCTTGAAATCATGGAATATTATTGAGATGTAAGAATACTAAAACATAAATAATTCTATTCTTCATTAGGCTGCGCATAAATCGTTCAGGATAAAGCAGAAGCTGGCTAAAAAGCTCAAGCAGAACCGATCTGTTCCCCAATGGGTTCGCCTACGTACGGGAAACACAATCCGGTAAGTTATTTTGGCATCTATTTGAGAATTATAAAATTTCAGATATTACAGAATGGTTTCTGGTAAATGTTGCGACAATTGTGTTACGCGAATATGCGCATTTTTTTAAAAAGTCTCGTGTGTAAAACACCGATTTCTTTGTGTCGTGAAAAGACCGCTTATTGTGCAAAAACAAATAGTGTTGCAGAAATATTTCTTTAGTTTTATTGATTGATTGAATCGATTGTTTGGCGGACAATTTTTTCTTTTATTTCTTCACAATACTTTCTGTCGACAACTGTTCTGCTCCAAGATACCATCTTATATCTGCATTTAATATGTTTATAAATATTTCTAATTAATGCTTTCTTTGTTTTCAGGTATAACGCTAAGCGCCGTCACTGGAGGCGTACCAAGTTGAAGCTGTAAGCTGTCGATTCCAGAAGCTCTACAATTTGTTGTTGGAGTGCTGCAGATCTTTTGCAAGAATATAAAATAAATTCGTTTACCATTATCGGATTTAAATAACTGTTTCACTGTAAGACTGTTTTTTAGTGGGAGAATATACATATATATTTATGTGTAATGATTTGTAGGAGAGACTAGCGCGAAATGCAAAAACCTTCTGTAGAAGTGTACCTCCAAAAGAACTCGTTTTCAGTGTCTTCTTGAACAAAATATGAAAACTAAGACCCAGTTGACCAGATATAGTTCAGATTTTAAGGGGTTAAAACAAGTGGTGTCTTGCTTAAGTTAATTTTGTCTGCTTTCAACTATTAAATTCGCATTTAACATGTGTTGTCAACAATGTCATGAGTCTTCTTTATTCGGCCTAAGTAGGCCTCATCAGCTGATCCACCAGTGAAGCTGCTTGATAAGCTGATAAGACATTTTGGTTACCGCCTCAAATTTTCGAGGTATCCGAAAACCTTTGCCATGGCTGGCCGGATGTAAATCTTCATTTTGTTATAGTTTCGAACATAAACACAAAACGTTCTACACCCATTTCGAAGTGCAATAACGACGAAGATCCAAACATGAGCTTTGTAGTAAAATACTATCCGATTGGGTCAATTATTACAGACTGTAACGCGTACAATTTATTAATTCTGGATTAAAAAACTGTTTATTCTGCGGGAACTTCAATGGTGCCCTCGTTAAGTTCGTCGATAACATCATGAGGGTGCTTTCCGTCAACGGTGCAGCCGACGCTCTGGGCCGTTCCCAGGACTTCCTTGCAGGTTCCCTTCAGTTCACGGGCCATGGACCTGGGCCTCATCACTCGCGCGATGGCCAGGATATCGTCGAATGCGATGTTTCCACTGTGCTTGACTGGAAAGTTGCAAAACGAAGAGAGTTGTTAGTGGGGTGAAATATAATATGCAGGTTGGTTTGGGACTGGAAGTCCACACCAGACATTCACCCAATAACCGAGAAATACTCACTGTTCTTCTGCTTCTTGCGGTCACGTGGGGGTTCCTTCAGAGCCTTGATGATCAGGGATGCAGCCGATGGAACCACGGAAATGGCGGCCTGTCTGTTTTGGATGGTCAGGCAGACGGTGATCTTCAGACCCTTCCAGTCGGAGGTGGCCTTAGCGATGTCATCACCAATTTTCTTGGGAGACTGCGGGACAGATAGAATAGAAGAATTAGCACAAGTGGCAAGTAAACAAACTCTGGTTTCTGCTTACCAGACCAAGAGGACCGATCTTGGGGGCCAGGGACGATGTGGCACCGACTTCTCCGCCCACGCAACGCAGGTACACTGTAATGAATGAATTAATTAGTATATGCGGCAATTGGTATTAATTTATTTTGGGTATGTTTATTTCAAGATGTAAACTCTTCACATAGGCAGACGAAAACATACCCAATTTAACTTCCGTAGGGTCGAATTTGGGAGGCATTGTGGTATCTCGGCTGAAACAGTCGCTGTAATATAAGGATTACATTAATATTCGCCGATTTTTTTGAAAACATTTTTAGCTCTGTACTGTACCGCAAAAAGACACACAGAAAAAGAAAGAAGAAGCTTATCGATTTCCGGCAAGACTGTATGAAAACTACGTATCGGAAAGAGCTATCGAAGTAAAACGTATTCAAAATGGAACGTGGAACTGAAACAAACATTAAGAAATTTTATTTAACGTACGAAATTTTATTTTTACTATAGATTTTATGTTATTGACTGGTTTAAAATTTATTAAAAATATCGGTAATATTTTTCTAAATCCTCTAACCGCAGAATAATACACGATTTTCTTGCAAGTTAATCTGTGTGACCATACATATATATTAATCGGTTATCAATAATTCCGGTATAAGGAAACTATCGATTATTTTTATTTTAGATGCTCGAAAAGTAGCGAGAGGGTGACTATTGACCTCTCGTTTTGACTCAATAACACTTAATTAATAACATTTTAAAATATAATTTACATACTTTTTTCTTATTTCTGAAAATATTAGTTGGCGGTCAAAGTAAAGAGACCCATAAGGCGATTTTACTCACTTTCATTGTTAAAACAGTTGGACAATGGGAAGTGCAACAACTTTCGACCTGCCTCAAACATGCCATGAAATACTCTCCGCTCTCCCAATTTTTTTTATCCACTCCATTCATAAAAATTTTGTAGCTGATATGCAAAAACCTTTATTTGTTAAAGAAACCTCTTCTCTAAAGCAGTAGCATCACCCCACCGTGTTCCCGCCCCGTTTCACCGTCAGTCAGCATTTTGTTTATGTATGTTCCGGCGATGCATACATATTTATGTATGTACCACTTGCAATGCCGAAACATAGAGCCCATCACCCCTCCAACGTACATACTAAATACAAAAGTAGATGAAAATGTTATTGATGTTGACGTTTAGGTAAAAAATTTTATTGGCAAACGTGTATCTTGTTACTTAGTTATTCAAACATGGATGCTTCGGGTTTTCTGTTATATTTATTACAATCGTTGAACCAGATTTAAGATGTAGAGCCAACTAGCCTATAACAGCATCTTTGAATAAATTTGTTTCAGATGTAAATGCAACAGAAATTTACAGCGACACATTATTTGCTTATTTGTCCAGAGCAGTATTGGTCTTAATCGCGATAACACACTCTTCCCCGCACGCCTTGAGAACGGTGCACTGAAAGCATACAAATAAACAATATAAACCAAAGGAATAAAAGCGGGCAACAGTGTAACTTACCAGTAAGTCCTTGCCATTATCGAAATCAGCGCGCAATTGGTCGCCCAATTCGCCGTCTGGAACCTTCAAGTCTTCGCGCAAATCGCCGTTCTCGTTCATCATGGTAAGGAAGCCATCATCACTAATAGCAATCAACTGAAGGTCTTCCCTTTTAACATGGGGCACATCCATGTTATGAGTAGATGGGCAAATATCTTCATATCTGCAAGGTTGACACAAGAATAAAGAGGTTTTAGTAAGCATGATTTATAAGGATGAGCCAACACAGCAGGCATTCTAATTTTGTATCTCGCGCTGACATTTAATTCTTGCATATTTAAAACTTAAAAGGGAATAGCGTCGCATCGATTTAGCTCGAGCTCTGCTGCTTTTCTTTCATAAATATGTTGATAATTTTAGCAGAAGATAAGATTATTCGAACTGCTTTTTGAAAAATTGATTAAATTCACGATTGCGCCGCAGACGCCTCTCTTCGATGCTTCCTTTGTGTTGCCACCACAGATACTCACTTCTTGTTGGAGAAAATATCAATGCCGACCATGTGAACCTTGGCGTGACCGTGCTTGCCAGTTTTCGAAGTGGACATCTCGACAATCTTGCATGGCCGTGACTTCAGCATGACAAATCCGTTTTTGCGCAATGCTGAGCATTGCATCGGATAAGTCGCCGATGCTCCGGAGTCTGCGGTTTCGAAATGATCGTCTAGGTCTGCCATATCTGCCACGAACACAAGAAAATTGATTAAATTATTTTGATGATAACTGTTTGTTAAAATTGTCAGTCAGAAAATTCACTTTATATACAGAGGCGTTCTAAGGTACACATGCGTGTACATACACACAGAAATTCGCACATATGTATGTAAAAACACACGAGTGTATGCAAGCCGAAAATGCATACATATATGTATTTATTGGCACATATATGCATGTACATACATACATATGTATTCAAAATGTCGTATGCCAATGCACACCCAAACACTTTAATGTTCAAACATTTAAATTGGCATCTAGACACTCGAAAGTTTTGTGTACTGCAGACTTGTATGTATGTAAATACTTTCTTTCGCACATATTGAGTGTGTGAATGCGACCGGAGGTTAATTATACCGAGACATCAGTTTTGACCAAGTGTTTTACATATACAATAAAACGAATTTCGAACATTTTGAACACATACCAAGCGAATTTGCAAATTTTTATACCGGAAAAAATGGCAAATTACTAACCTACTTGCACGTTCAGTGTCTGTTCCAACCGAAGATGTAAAATGAAAGAACCCTGCTATCGAATCAAGCCCACGTTTTGTTTCCGGTCAAATATTAAAAACCAGGAATGCATCTCAGCTATCGGCATTTTCACGCTATGCGGTCCATACTTTTAGGAATGTTGGAAATGGAACACAGAAAGTAAATTGTCAAGTAAAAAAGCAGATCCATATGATTCCCATTTATAAATAACTAAATAAATAAAAGACTTATTTAAGAGGTGCTTAATAATGTCTCTGTAATTATAAAAAAATTAAAATGTTCGTTTGCGTGATTTTTAGACATTTACATTTATTGCTGATTAACTTTCTTAAAATAGACTTCAATTGGAAGGGCCGGAATAAAATTATCATTCTCTATATGAATGCTTTTTCTTGCGCTGTGCTGTTTTGACTTTACTTTTAATTATTGGCTGCCGTAGCTTGATATTACCGCTGGAAATTGTCATAATTGCTGATTCTGTGACCAAGGCGGATGCGGATTTTTCTTCTGGTATCCCATCGGCGCGTGATTTTGCAATAGTGTGGCTAAGTATTTTCGTCGAGTTTCGTACGCTTGGGATTTCTTCAACATTTTGCGGTTTTCGAATTTTTGCTGTTGCTCGCCGCTTAAACTTGGTCAAGTCGATATCATCCCTTGATGCGTTTTTTGATATCTCTGATGCAACAGTGAAATTGAAGACTTTTCGCCTTTCAAAAATTCTTTTCGGTTTCTTATGTTCCAGTTTGGCGTTATTTGCATTTGTTGAGTTCCGTATTATTTGAATTGGAGTTTTTTTAGTTGATGATAAAATTCTTACTTTCCTTAGTTTTCGATTGACATTTCTTCTACTGGTGGCTGGTGTCGGGGTTGTAGTGGAATAATTTAATGTAGTGTTGTTCTCGATAACAGCTGTTACATTTTGAATGAACTTTGGCGTTTCCTTTGTGGTGACAAGGTTTTTCAAATGAAGTTTTAGTAATTTCAATTTAGTTTCAATATTTGAAGAAAAGGTTTTCGTAGCTTTTAACGATTTTAATCTATGTTTGTAAGACTCCGTTGAAACATTCGGTGCTGAGTAGTTATTTCTTATAGATTGAGCTGTTGTCCAACTTGTAGGAGGCTCGAAGACTTTCGCCTCTGTTTTGGCTTTTGTAGTTGTTGTTGCTAAAGGCGGTGTTGTTGTTTTTGTTGTTGTAAAGGGCGCTGTTGTTGTTTTTATTGTTGTTAAGGGCGCTGTTGTTGTAGTTGTTATTGTTGAGCTAAACAAATTAAACAAATTTTCACTGCTTTTGTATTCTGTGTCCATAAATGAGTTCTTCACTGGGAGCCATGCAGATTCAGTGGTGGTTATTGTTGTTGGTATTACATGCGTTGTGCGCTGAAAGCGCTCTGTAAAAAGCTCTTTTGGAATTTCTGTTGTGAAAACAGCTGGTTTCGGTCGAAATTCCTTGGTGTCTTTAATGGAAGGTTGCCTGGAAGGCTTTGAACGGGGTAAAATGACATCGTCAAGAGTAAAGAAGGTATGCGCAACATAGTTAAAAAACGGCAGACTAGTTGTTGTTATTGGTAACTCGCTGACTGGCATGCTATGAGCGCTATATTGATCTTTAGCAATCTCTGGAGGAGAGCTCCTAAAGCAGTCCTCATTAGATCTGACTGTGTTCATTATTCGTTCGCGGCACTTGGTCCAACTTTCGTTGGAGTAGTCTGATTGATTCCATCTATTGGCAATGCCTATAAGCCGTTCCGGAGTAGGAAGCGTTTTAGCCGTTAAGGGTACGAATGCGTGTATGTTTACGGGGGTTATATATTCCACAGGGCGGTTAACGGGGCCTGTACTATATACCATTGGGGGATTCGCATGGGCTGCAACGTAATCCATGGTTGTTGCAGGCGTTGATGATGTGGTTTTAAATGCATGGATACTGTTTAAATCTCTGAAGACACTTCTGGAAAATTAGATTTATAGAAAATAATTCAAAATAATTCAAATATATCAAAACTCGGAAATGACAATTAAACCTTTAATTAACCCTGACTAGAAACCCACAGTTGACCGAAGATCAAAACAAAGAAAAACGAAGTGTTCATACCAGACAGTGAGCAAGCGCGAAGTTTTTTTTTGGTCTCGAAAAGTCTGTAAACTGTTATTTACGAGTTTTGAAATATATAGTTATATACCTTTTCGAATTAGCAAAAGAATCATGATACTGAACAGGCGAGTGCATTGCATATCGTGGCAACATTTGCATATTGCGCATATAGTTTTTTAGCCTCATTTTTCCTACCAAAATAGGAGTCCTCGCATTGTACCAATAGAATTTTCTCAAGGCATTTGGGTGTTGTCTATATAAAACAATCGCTGGGTGGTGATCCATAGACCACATCTGAAAATTAAAGACAGTTCGAACACAACACTTTCGCTTTCTTTGTTCGTTGGGGAGTTGCATCCATTTAACTAGTTACCTGCCGCTTGGGTCTCATATAGGGCGAAGATGCATTTATATTGGCCAATATATAAAAGAGTCCTGGAGGAATATGGTATATTTGGTTAAATGCAAAGATTACTGAGGTCTTTTTATCATACCTATAGCCACATAAATGACAATAATATCGTTCCTTACTTTCCTCAGCATATTGTACAAATACTTTTTACTGCAGACAACTGAAGACTACTTGCATTAGTTTTTCATCAAAATTATTTGCAACTTGGTTTGCAATAAGTACATCGAAGTGTTTACAATGTGAAAGGAGTTATAAACTCGAGAAATCATTCACCTTTAAAACCAAATTTTAAATGAGTAATATATAAACATGTAGAAAATAATAAATCAGTTTAATAAAATGCACTTTTATCTCCAAACGTCCACTATTATTTTATATAAAAAATATATGAAGACTTCTTAAACATTAATCCAGATATTTCTTATTAAGTTCCGTATTTTTTCCATGTGAATGATGCCGACTACTGAATAGTTTTCAGATGCTGCATCCACACCTTAGCTATAGCGTGTGTTCTATGGAGCATAAAATCCAACGCTTGGACAAGCTCATCTTCTCTGTTATAATTGTTGCATCTCTGCAACCATACTTATAATTGCACACACTCTCAAGGAGTAAGTGCAAGTTTTAGCAAATAAATTCACATATTGGTTATATGTCTGTATTGTAGTAAAGACTTTGGAGATACCCATCAAAGCATGGGGACCTTACGTGTCCAATTAAAGGATGACTAATAAAACCGAAATTATTGCGTGCTTAATTCTGATATATGTATGTATGTAAATATATATAATATCATGTTTAGATATTCATGTAGGGGTAATGCATTATTGATTTAAGCAAAAGTGAGGAAAATGTCGGTGAATGCAGTCAGGGTTTTAATGGGTCTTCTTAAATTTTTGTTTAGAGAAAAAAGGTAAAGAAATTTTGATTTTGAAAAGATTTAAAAAAGTTTATCTATGTGTAATAATTATTTCAGATTTTATTGGATGTTTGTGCTCTTCATATCCGGATGGAGTACGGTTAAAATATTTATTCTTATGAAGAATCGATTTGAAACGGATTCCACAAGCATTGGAACGGAGACTTCTTATAGTCGTTGGACCAATACTTTTCCTTCGATCGGAATATGTCTGTCTAAGAATCGAATAACTGAAGATTTTACAAACGCTGTAAAGAGACGATTTCCTGGCGAAAAGCCTTCCTACACCTACATAAGGACTTTATACGATTATCTCTTTATAAACCCAAATAACTTGTACTTGAAGGGGGAGTATTGTAAGAATTTCAATTCCACATGTGGAGTTGATATTTTGGCCATGAGAAGAGAGGTATTTGTTTTAACCTAAGTATATATAAGATTAATCTCTACATATATTGTCTATTCAATAGTTATTCGCCACTATATGTACAGATTTCTTCGAAGAAATTTACTTCTCTGAAAAACTTTTGCCAGACTGCGAACACATTTTCAAGTTTCATGAGCTAGAAGTTGGATATTGCTTTCTGGCAAACAATTTACTTGACTAGTAAGTGGGAAATAATTTAACTGTTTTGTAATCTAATATTAAAACGGTCTCTTTTAAGTAAAAACATCAATGAAATGCCTTTGCGCTACTCTTCATTGGACAAATATCGCACTCTGCGATTGGTACTACGTGGCGGTCTGGTCTATCGCTATGACGTAAATACTCAACAATATCTTTAAAGTTAAATAATTTCAATAACAGTAGTCAATTTTCTAGTTGTTTATCAATAGCCCTGAAGATCTCCCATACTTTAATGCCGTATCCTATACCATAACCGGTGAGCCCACGGTAAGGTATAAAAATATTGATTATTGATATAAAAATATATTTTTTTAACCCAAAAAAGGTGCACAGTTTCAATGTCGAGGAAATTTACAACAACGAAGATGTAATTTATGAGCCTGTTGCTCAAAGAATGTGTAAATTTCCATCTGAAAGCACTACACCTGGAATTTCGTACAGGTGAATCCTTAAAGTTTATTTTCTAATATAAACTTCAGTTTTTTATTAACCATTCTTATCTCATTTACTCAGCTTTAGCATATGTATGTCCAATATTCGGAGCGAAATAGAGATGGAGTTATGCAATTGCACATTATTCAGTCATCTTGATCGAAGTAATTAATTAATTATTTAAAAACAATTAGTCAACACTTGGTTTTGTTTTCAGGTTCAAAAAACTACTGCGGGGTTGACGGAATAGCATGCTTAGAAGCAGGTAATGTACATTAAAAAAATGTTTAGAATATAATCATTTTATAGGACTATCCATGTTTCTGTATCCAGGAAATCTGGCCGGAAGAGTTAAAGATTATGTCGGATTTCATATGGCATGCCTACCATCCTGCATGGAACAGCAAATAACCTTTGTTGGGTATGGCATGATTTTCTGCTATATTGTATTTGCTTGCATTTAATCTAGCCTCGTAAATAGTTAATACATTATAATCTATGAAAAAATAACCGAAAAAACACTTCGCGATTACTACTGTCTGATCAGAACTCTTTGTTTTGGTTTTCGGTTAAGTTTTCTCAGTCGGTCTTTTCTTTCATTACGCTCCTTACGCTTTTGAGTCCTTATTATAATCCTTATTATTATTTATCTATTATGTGCGAGGTCTCATTTAAAGATTTAGAGATTTTTTAATCAACATACAGCTCCCGCGAAAAGAATGACTATGAATACGACGGCGCTAACGTGGTTGAAATAGAAATAGCTTCACCGCCAACGGCCAGATTTTACAGAATAGTCACTCAGACTAAACTCGATTTAATAGGTAAGTACTTTTAAGGCTATCCACTACATTATGATGTAATTTTCTATAATTATAGTTGCCATTGGAAGTGTAATAGGACTTTTCTTCGGTGCATCGCTACTTAACCTTTTAGAAATTATTTCATGGTTCTTTACTAAAGTTAAGAACTTGTTTATAGGCTAGAGATCCGACGATACAGCTGCTTAGATAGGATATTAATAGGCACAAGAAGCACATATTTTCAACGTTAATCATGTTAAATTATTCCCGTAATGAAATAAATTATTGATCCGCAAACATAATTATATACTTTTATTTAAAATTGTGTATTTCTTTTGGTATCAGTTGTTATTTTCAAATAAATCCAAATGATAATTTGCGATTTCGTTTTCTATGAATATGTTAAGGTCGCGCGAATTATCATTTTTACCTTTATGCACAGAAGTGTTTACATTGTGTTTTTTATAACGCAGTCCAACTCTGAAAGTGATTCTTTTAGCGATCTATTAGAACTATTTTGAAATATCTTACATCCTTATTGACGGAAGATCAACAGAGCTTCTGTGTTTATCTGATGACCTAGCTCTCAAGTAGCGTTGCTTTAAATCTACGCCGCAATGTTCGTCCTAAAAATTTTTCAAAAAAAGTAGTTAGATAATTCAAAGCAGCAGCTTCAAGTTCACTTACATCTCTCATATTGTAGGTAATGACCAAGTTATTAACGAAGCTCTCGAGAAATTCGGGGTAGGCATCGAGAACGTCTAGCAGATCATCCCTGTGCAGTTTATGGATATCGCAATACGTTAATGCTCTCACAGCTCCATTGGCTTTACCAAGTGTGGGATATATGCACGGATTCTCCCAAAATGTCGTTCTTGCCTGAGAAATATGGTGTTAAAAAAAATAAGTTATAATTTTATAATTTTAAAGGGAACTCACCTAATACGACAATCATATTGCCGCCCCTTTGAATTTCAATTGAACCTCTTGCTATGAAATACAAAGAGGTAAGAACGTCTCCTCTATGCACTAATATATCTCCGGGAGGCGCATGTGTGGTTTTAAATTTAAGCGAGAAAGCTCTAGAAGATTAAACTAAAGTAAGTAAGAATTGTAAGGATGTTGGCTAAGCGTGAGTACCTTAGGCAGCCAGGACTGGCTTCCGAAAACGCAGCACAGGTTGTCAGCAGTTTTCGGTTCAGGTGCAAGCATATGTCTGCCTGAAGGCACTCGGGAAATCCCTTTAGCAGGGAGCTCATGTCGATGCCATTCGTGTAGGTCCAAGCATGCTGAAAATATTCTTCCAATCTCTGTCTGAGAGGATTCGGAATCTATGCGAAAAAAGCCATAAATATAGGTTATGCAGTGCAGGGTGCTTCGGAAACGCTCGTTCGTTACCTGGTGAAATCTTATGAATTCCCGAACGCGTAACATTTGTGTATGATATCTTGCGGTTCCCGAGTAAAGTCTTTGTATTATAGCAGATACATTTCCGAAAATGCTTGCATACATAAGAGCTTAAATGAGAAATTTAAAATATCATTAAATTGCAAGTGAATAAATATGTATAATTTGCATACATCCAACGAGCATAACACAAATAGTGAATGCCTTTTCGGCATCCGTGTTTGGTGCCACATTTCCGAATCCAACAGAGGTAAGCGAAGTGAATGTGAAATACAAGGCTGTGATATAGCGGGACTAAAATAAATAATTCTAGTGAGTACTCCATTACCATTACTCATCGTAAAATTATACAAACCTTTATAGAGGGTCCACCAGTTTTGTTTTCAAAATAGGGCTCTTGAATATCATAAGCCAGGGAGTTTAGCCACCCGATATTTTTGGATGCGATTGATTTCTCTGCATTTCCAATTGCATACCTGAAATTGGGTTTAACAATATTTATTTAAATACTATAATAAAATAACTCTCTGATTTTACCATATGCAAGCCAACCAGTGAGCAATTAATATAAAGGTCGCCATCAACAGTATAAGTACTGCTGCTCCGTATTCCGAATAGCGATCAATCTTTCGAGCTACACGGACCAACCTTAAAAGTCTAGCAGTTTTTAAAAGTCCGATTAAGGTAGTTGTCTGAAACAAATGTGATCACATATTTACGAGTTATAGATATTATTTAAAAGGCCTTACCTCATCGGTATCACTGCCGACTAGAAGTAAATCAAATGGAACAGCTGCCACAAGATCAATCAGAAACCAACCGCTTAAATAATGGACTGCTATACGCCCTGGATGGGATACCTATACAAAGTATAGTTAGTGTACTTCCTTGTAAATAGTTTTAAAAGTGTGAATTACTCACCACTTCGTCCTGTCCGTTGACAAATGTAGTTCGAAAGTTAATTAAGATATCAACAATAAACGTAACATCGACTGCAGAAGAAGGATTTTTAACTGGGTTTTTACCAATAACGTTTCCTAAACTCACCGATCAAGTCAATTATAACAATTGGATCGGAGTTGATATACTTGTTATTTCTCCGTTGGTAATCCTGTTCTCCAAGCAGAAACGCCGCGACATACGGTGTGAAAATCGCCGTGTACATGACAAGGATTAATATCACCCAGTCCCAGACGGCTTTAAAGGGCGAATAGTGCAGGAGGGTCCATTTGTGGTAATAGTTGTTTTGTAACTTCTGGTCATGAAGTATATTCCCTCCCAAAGACATTATCTGTTCAAAATTAAAGCCTTAGACCGAATAAATCAAGGAGAATCAGAAAATAAATATACCATATCGGCAGGGTCCTGCATTTTCGGCTCGCTCTTGGATCCCAGGAGAGCCTCCTTATCCAACATATCGTCATAATGATTATCACCCTTAGCGTTCTCAGCTGTTTTACCATTTTGATTGTATTTGTTGTTCTTAAACATGCATTCGAATGAGTTGTTGCTGTTGGTTTTGTGGCCCAGGAAAATGTCGTTATTATTTTTCCGAACTGGATCGTAGGAGCAAAGCAAATCGCAGTCTCGTCGGACAGTGCTCTGATAGTTCTTTAATATACAGTTTTTTCTTATCACATTTAACACATTTTTTCGGGGCTTTTGTGTACTTTTTAGGCTGACTCGACTTGGGTTCTGCGGCAATGTTGTTCTGATCGAATTGGGTTTCTCCCTTGACTTTTTGGCTTTCTTTAAACCATCCCTCTTGAATTTGTGATAGACCAAAGTACTATGGTCGCCCACATTCTTTGGAAATCTCGACAAACTCTCCTTCTTGTCGTCGAACATGCTGGCGTTTATCAAGATATCTGAAACAAAAACTTGTTTCTTTTCAATTTTATTCAGGTTGCACATGAGGGAGAAGAGCTCCCTTTCGACAAATTTATTGGATTTTGGAGGGCAGTTCCGTTTGAATTCCTTCAAAGGCGGCTTCTTTATTGTCTCGTCGATATTGTTATTGGACATGTACAGCTCACATTGCTGCACTATTTTATCCAATTTGCGAATTTCGCTTAGTTCCACACAAGATTTGTGGGACATTTTAAATCTGCAAAGTATAGCAATGTAAAATATTGCAAATTAAAGTCACCAGCAGCAAATAAGTGCGAATTATAAGAACAGCAAGCTTAAGACCATTATAGATGTACAATTTAAAATATCCTGAGCTTAAACTTGGCAAATTTCCAATTTATTACCTAATGCACTTTTTTATTTACTTCTCGAATCAAAACAGAACAGGTACGTAATGCACTTAAAAAAATAATCAAGCAACAGTTATAAGCTTTTTAAATAAATTATAACATGTGAAATCATTTCGAAATTGAATGAATCCGCTGATTAAGCTTAACGAGATTCATTGATTCTTAACTGCATTAAGACAACACAATATAAATATAATAAATGTTTAAATTAAAGTAAAAAGCCCTTATTTTTCAGTGCATTTGAACCCTCCTCATCTTGTATTCTTCGCAAATATTCCGACATGCGCAATGCGTCACCTTTTTAAAGTTTTCAATCCACCGTGATTTTACAATCATTGTTATTTCGCTTCTCGCACTTGGTCACACTTTTTTAAAAAGGTAAACAATTGATTTTTCCTGCAAAACAAAAACGTTGATGAAATGTCTGCTGCCAAGAAGATTGCCGAGGGCGACGAATTAGTGCGCCAGGCCGAGAAAAGGTAAGAGACAAGTCCTTTATTTTCAACACAAACTTGATAGTTAAAAGTTAAATCAACCTTTGCAGTTTGAAGACTTCTTTGTTGAAATGGGTACCTGATTACGATAGCGCTGCGGATGAGTATTCCAAAGCTGGTAAGATACTTTAGTCACGTCATATTTACATATTTAAAGTTAAGCTGCATAAATAACAAAATTAAGAACTAAAACTATATGTATGTAAGTACATATCTCAAAGAGCATTCGTACAATGGTAACATTTATAGTAAATGTGTACACATTATATACAAACAGTGAGCACAAAAAGGTTACGAACACTTCGTATAAACTTAATGTGGACTTAAAATTGTTAAAAATATTGCAAACATATTTAATCGTTCTTATGTTTTAGCCACTGCATATCGATTAGCAAAGAGTTTTGACAACAGCAAGACTTGCCTCTTAAAGGCCATTGACGCTTACAAGAACAACAAGTCATGGTTCCATGCTGCAAAATGCTACGAGCAGGTATGACAAAAAAAAAATAAATAAATAAACAAGTAAATAAAATTGTTGAATCGATTTTGTAGATCATTTTGCTAACTAAAGATGCCGATAAATTGCACGAAGCTGAGGAGTATGCCAATAAGGCGGCCCATCTTTATCAGCAACATGGCTCACCAGAATCAGCTGCATCTGCGCTGCATAAAGCCGCCAAGCTGGTGGAACACACGCATCCTGACATGGCTTTGCGGATCTACCAACATGCTCTTGAAGTTATAATGGTTTGTACCTGGTTTTGTTTTCAATATTTTGATTACAGTATTATTATCTTAACTAGATTGAGGATTCCGTCCGCCAAGCAGCTGAATATGCATCGAAAGTCTCAAGAATATTGGTTAAACTTAGGCGGTAAGTTTTCTATTCATAATCTCAGAACTTTGTAATAATCTTAAATTATTTTGTTTAGGTACGATGAAGCCACAAATGCCCTCAAAAAGGAGATTGCCCTAAACCAACAGACAGAATCTTATGGACAAATTGGGCGCTTAGTCGTTGCTTTGGTGATGGTACAATTAGCCCGAGGCGATTCCGTAGAAGCCGAAAAGACATTCAGAGAATGGGGAAATTGTTGCGAGCCCGAAGAGGTCTCAACTTTGCAAACCCTGTTGCAAGCCTTTGATGACCAGGATGGAGAAATGGCTGCAAGGATGCTGGCATCGCCATTTATCAGGCATATGGATGTCGAGTATGCCTTGTTATCCAAGGACATTCCATTACCTCGAGCTATAGAAATGGAGAAAAAGCCGGTGACATTGGAAATGTAAGTACATTGTTTCCCTAATATGTTCTTTAGTTTCTAGACATTTGCGAAAATGGGACCTTTGGTTTGACAAGCTAATAATCATTGTATTAATATCTTTTGTTACAGGAAAACAATGACGCTGAGAACGACGGGGGATTGTGCTAATTTTATTAAAGTTTTGCAGTCTGCTTTTAGTCAAATATATTTATCGTTAATCTATAAAAATATCGCTTTTAATATATGAACTGTTAACAAAAATTTAATCTCAATCGTTGTATTTAACATAACAAAATAAACAAATTAAAATTTGAGAATTATAAACATGTCTTAGTTTAAGAATACTTTCTGATTCCACCACTATACGGAAATAAGTTTTATAGATATAAATATACTATTGAAAGTTACTTAAATAATAAAGTCAGTAATGATTTAAATCCAATTATACAAGTATTTACTTTCGAAAAATCAAAAATATGTATTTAACACTAAATTTTGTCATCCAAATATCAGCTGTTCCATAGAAATTCTCATTGTAGTGAGAACATTTACGTGTTGTCCCGAGAATACATATCTAAAACGGAACATCTTTGAGAGACATTATTTTTTTCATTTAACTTTCTGATCCAACTCTACCATAAATATTTACCATACATTTTGCGCCAATGGATTATTGTTGATCAATTAGATGTTTGACAATTCAAAAGAAGTTACAATTTTCATTTAATTTTCAACGGCGCAGATCACCGGACTTAAAACTGTTTAAAATAAACTATTTCTTCTCTTATATAAATTTAAAACACAATTGAAAAAGTAAAAGACATTTTAACACTTGAGAACAAGTCAGCTGCCTGGGCAGTAAGAAACGATTAATTATTCCGATAACAA
>JABJVT010000097.1:0-25000 GCA_014170255.2 Drosophila triauraria
AGGGTATGTCCTTGGTGATGCCAATCAGGATGATGCGCAGCAGGGTCTCCTCGTGGATCGGTGTCTCGGAGATGATCCTCAGAATGGCGCCACGCTCCGGCTCCGAGGGCCACTGATCGCAGCGCGAATACTGCTCCGGGCTGTCCAGCAGCAGCAGCTTGTGCAGCGCCTGGTGGTACTCGGCTGCCGGAATTTTGAAGATGGAGGGCACGGTGGCGTACATCCAGGACACCGTGTCCAGCTGAATTTGCGACATCTGATTGTACAGCTTCAGGAGCGCCTGGTTGTTCTTCGTGTCCCGGTTGGTCTTCAGCGACAGGCTGGCCTCCCGCGCCTGCGGCGTGGCCGAGAGGAACATGCACAGGCACACGATGTCCACGGTGGAGTGAAAGATGCGCTCCTTGAACTCGAACTGCTCGATCTGCGCGGTCAAGTCCTCCCGTTCGCTCAGAAAGGTCTTGCAGAACTTGACCAGATTCACATCGAAGCGCAGCATGCGCACAAGTTCCCTTAAAAACACACGCAGTGTCCTTAGGCAATCGTCGCGTTGCAGCAGAAACTCCTGGTAGATCTCGGCCAGATTGGCCGCCGACTGGTCGGAGGAGGTTTGGAACATGGTGGCTGTGGATTATGCCTGTTAAAATAAGTGAAATTAAAGCCTAAGCAGGCCAACTCACCCAGCATTCCCATGTTGTTGGGATTCCTCGTGTTGGACAGCTCATTCTGGACCACCAGCTTCATCACCGTGCTCAGGATGTCCGGCTGCAGGTATATCATCTCCTTGAGGCACGACATGTAGTGGTTGATCAGCGGCTTCGTCTTGAGCCTCATCTTGACCAGCACCAAGAGCACCTCGTTGTCCTGGGTGTTGCGCCCCTTGATGTTGAAGCAGATGTACGAGAGCAGCTGCTGGGCGAACTTGACCAGCTTGCCGTTGTGTATCCACAGCTCCAGCCGGGAAATGCTCAGGCATCGCACCTCCGCAATGCCGGCCGTGCTGCAGAGAAACTTGAGGAAGTTCCGCGTGTAGTTGTCCTGCTGCTGGCGCTTATTCAGCTGATCGCGAATGGCATCGCTCACGTGCTTCTGCACCAGGGCGTCGCTGAATCTGGGCTTGACCGAGCACATGGCGTCCGAAATGGGCTCGGACTCGGCGTTCAGGGACTGGCGTCCAGGCTCTGCGTCGAGTTGTCGCCGGAGTCGTCGTCCAGAATGACACTGCTGCTGTCCCTGTGCGCCTGGCCGCCGCCCGAGGGAATGGCCGTTGTGCTCACGTCCCACCGTAGCAGGCTGATGTGGGGAGTCCGAGTTTTGAAGGCAGCGCATATGTTCTTCACTAACGGAGCGCACAACTCGTTGTCCGCCCAATACCTTTCGTTTACAGCGTCGTCTATGTACGTGCGCAGCATGATCTCTGGCCACTGGGCTATGTCCACGAAGCCCCGGGCCAGGAGGTTGGCAAACAAGATGTGCAGATTAGTGTTATAACGCATCTTCACGTTCGCCTCCCGCCGCAGGACGGATAGCAGGGCGCAGGCCACAATATCTGTGCTGAATATGTTCGGCTGGAGCTTGGCCACATAGGTCAGAGCCAGGAGAGCGATGTTATCCACCTTGGAGCGGGAGGAGCTAGTTGTCATCTGTTTTAAAAGGCCACAAACCAGACGGCCCACCGTCTCGCTCTCGTTGTGCTCCAGGGCCGCGAATATCGCCTCGATGACGCTGTCCAGTTCGCAGTCTAGGGCGAACTGTTCCCAGGACTCGCACTGGCTGGTGCCGGGGGATATATCCGTGGAGGCAGCAGGTTCCTTCAGGCTCACCCGAGCTCGTTTGCTTGAGCTGGCCAGCGAGGAAGTGGCCTCTCGCTTTCTGTCCGATGAAATGGACTTGATGGGTATGATCTTAGACTTTGAGTCATCGCGAACACCTTTGGTGCCCAGGGCGAAGAGCTCTCCGCCCAGAGGCACCTTTTTCTGGGATCTATTTGATCCGCCGCTGCCTTTACCGCGGTCCATTTTATTTTTATTTTGAGGATTACCACGAATCCACCGAAATGTGACCAGATTGCGAAGGCCATTTCGCCATAGGCAAAAACGTTCAGTTTGAAACAATGAGAATCGTGAAACATATTATTTTAGGTAATTCTATAGGTTGTCAAATAAGTCTTGCGGTATTTCCGCTAAATGTCTTTGCAAGCGCGTAGTTCTAGTTTTATTCTACATAAGTCGCAAACATGGAGCATAATAAAGAGAAAATACGGCATATTTTACAGTACTACTACGATAAAGGCAAAAATGCATCTCATGCTGCCAATAAAATTTGTGCAGTTTATGGACCTGATACAGTTTCTATTTCCACCGCACAACGATGGTTTCAACGTTTTCGTTCTGGTGCAGAGGTGGTCGAAGATGCGCCACGGTCCGGAAGGCCTGTCGTCGAAAATTGCGATAAAATCGCTGAATTGATCGAAATAGACCGGCATAGTAGCAGCCGTAGCATCGGCCAAGAGCTGGGCATGAGTCATCAAACCGTTATAAACCATTTGAAGAAGCTTGGATTCAAAAAGAAGCTCGATGTATGGGTGCCACACGACTTGTCGCAAAAAAACATTTTTGACCGTATGGATGCATGCGAATCGCTTCTGAATCGCAACAAAATCGACCCGTTTTTGAAGCGGATGTTGATTGGCGATGAAAAGTGGGTCACTTACGACAGCGTGAAGCGCAAACGGTCGTGTTCGAAAAGCGGTGAAGTGGCCAAGCCTGGATTGACGGCCAGGAAGATTCTTCTGTGTGTTTGGTGGGATTGGCAGGGAATCATCCACTATGAGCTGCTCTCCTATGGCCAAACGCTCAACTCGGACCTGTACTGCCAACAACTGGACCGCTTGAATGCAGCACTCATGCAGAAGAGGCCATCTTTAGTCAACGGAGGCCGTATTGTCTTCCATCAGGACAACGCCAGGGCACACACATCTTTGGTGACGCGCCAGAAGCTCCGGGAGCTCGGATGGGAGGTTCTTTTGCATCCACCGTATAGTCCGGATCTCGCACCAAGTGATTACCACCTATTTCTGTCCATGGCGAACGAGCTTGGTAGTCGGAAGTTGGCCACAAGAGAGTCCTGTGAAAATTGGCTCTCCGAGTTTTTTGCCAATAGGGAAGCGAGCTTCTATAAGAGGGGCATTATGAAGTTGGCATCTCGTTGGGAACTCGTCATCGAACAAAACGGCGCATATTTGACTTAAATCGCATTATTATACCAAATTTAATGAACAGTTAAAAGTTCAAAAAAATACCGCAAGACTTTTTTGACAACCTTACTTATTTCCTTGACTTATTTCCGCAACTCAGTTAAATAAATTAAAGTAAAGCAGTTAAGATTTATAAATATTATTTTTAAACGTCTAAAATAACGTATGTAACTTTTTTTCATTCGTTGCTGTTCTACGACTCAAGCGTTCCTTGCGTCTTATTTTGGCTTTACCATTAAGGTCACACTAAAAAAAAAATAACTCATAAAAAAACATTTTCATAAACAAATTCTTAAGATAAATAAAATCTTATGAAAAGTTGCGGCATAAACTCTAAATTAAAAGTAGCAAGTCAACATGTTTCTCTCCATCGCTCCGCCTCTAATGGATTTCGAAGACGAGCTGGTTTGGATTAATCAGTCGAACAGTGAAAAGCTGGAGATCTTATACGACAAATCGAACTATGTTACTCCCAATACAAAGCACCTCATCGAACAAGCATTTCTGCAGCCACTCAGCCTCCAGGATCAGCACATCCTGTTTGATGACCTGCTGAAGCAGAACACGGACATTGCACGTCAATATGGACTGACCCCGGCTAAAGTAAGTTGAGCGTATGAGGTGTCGGCAGCAAGCTTTACCTTTACACTTGCCTTTTCAGCTACCTCTTCTGGTGGAAAACAATCCACTGATTTCCATTGAAATTCTATTAAGACTGATGATGACCACCGACATAACAGAGTATTTCAATATATTGGTTAACATGGATATCACACTGCACTCCATGGAAGTTGTCAACCGGTGAGATTTTAAGCAAAACTATAAACTTTATCCTAAATAATTAATCCTTTTTTAGACTCACCACATCGGGTCCCTTGCCCACGGAGTTTATTCATTTATACATTAGCAATTGCATATCCACTTGCGAAACGGTTAAGGATAAGTACATGCAGTCCCGCCTAGTGCGGCTTGTTTGCGTGTTTCTTCAGTCATTAATTCGAAATAAGATTGTGAACGTTAAGGTAAGGAAGCAAGCCATCTCCTTAGTACTTCAAAGACTAACTAGACTTCCGTTTATAGGAACTATTCATTGAAATTGAAGCCTTCTGCGTTGGCTTTAGCAAGATAAAGGAAGCTGCTGCCTTGTACCGCCTCATCAAGCACTTGGAAACCGGCGAGAGTGGAGCCCTGTCCTCGAATTCCCTTGCCAAGTAGGCAACTTGACTTGTTACGTTTTAAAACTAGTTGATAATTAGCCAAAATAAAAGGAAAGCCATTAAATGCAGGAATAAGAGCGCCTTCTGTACATGTAAAAACAAATTCGCATTTAATAACTTAAGTATCTAGGTGTAGAGTTCTGTGTGTGTATTTTATGAGTGAGTGTTGCTGCTGGCCGCCTCGCTGGGGTGAAAGTAGAGGAGGGGCTCGGCCGAGGGCTTGGGGAAGCGGCTTAGATAGCGTTCAAGTCTTAGGAATTTAATCGAAATCAGGCGCTTGTCGAACCACCAGCCGTTGATCTCGTTGTGTATCATGCCGGCGTCCTCTTCGGTGGCGCACCGGATGTAGACGCAGCAGGACTGGATGTCCAGCTGCACGTCGCAGATCTTGCAGCGCGGCCCCACCTTCTCGATGATGGACTCCACGATGGACTGCTTCAGGTTGGCCTGATCCACTTCCGAGGCGTCAAACATGTGCCTTATCTTCAGGCAGGGCGTCGGTGGATTGGCAATCTTGTTGGAGTTGTCGAAGGCGGGACTCTGCCACTTCTTCACCAGGCCCACATCCTTTTTGTCCAGGTTCCGGTTCCAGGCCATGGTGCGCAAGGCCTTGCCATCCCGATTAACCATTCCGAAGAGCACGCGACTGTCGTTCTTCTCCAGCGCCTTGAGCGCCTTGTTCCAGGAAGACAGGTGCTTCGAGCGCTTCTTGGCAGGCACAAACTTCTCTTGCAGCTGGTTTATGATCACCTCGGGGCTCTCGTTCTGCGAACTCTGATAAATCAGCTCGTTGATGATGTCCTTCGTAAATTGGTCAACCGCCAGCAGGGCTTCCTTCTGCCTGACGCGGTACAGGACAACCGCAAAGTAGACGACCAGGCATCCGGCTGCCACCAGGATAAGCGTGCCGATCACCGTGAAAAAGCGAGTCATTTTTTTCATGACCACGCACTTGAGCGGCAGATTCGGCTCGGAGAGTTCGAAGTAGGAAGCGCTGTTCGGGGACTCGACCACTTGGATCATCCACTGCGGATTCTCGCCAATAAGGTATTTGGTGGCCAGCATATTGGTATGTACACTTCCTCGGTGAGTCTTTGGGTTGCCCACAACGAGGTCTCTGACAAACTCGTTAACCTCCAATATGGGCGACAGGCTGGCGTCCTGGCAGTGATGGAGCCTGGCTCTCTCGTTCAGGTGCTTGAAGAGCTGATCACTCAAGTCCAGGGCACTCGTCAGCGCATCCTTTCCTATGCAGTTGACCCTCTCATTGACCAGTTGCAGATCATTGGGATTACATAATGTGTATTTTAGTGCGGTTTTGTCAATGGGACTCTGCTCAAAGCGCTTGCCCACATACAGGACCGTGATTATTGTCAGGAAGATTAAGAACAGTGAGATGAGCACTTGCGGTATTACATATGGTCGGATGTCGGGGTTTTTGAAGAAGTTCTTGAGGTCCGCCCAGGATAAGCGGGGCAGCCTTTCGCTCTTCTGAGGCACTCTCGAAGCCTGCGTTGTATGGAACTTTCGTGTTGAATTTTCTCTGGATCGTCGTGTCCCGGAAGCTGAGCAATCTGTTAACAACACCCCCGTCCGACATCTTGACCTTAGGGCTTTGGGGCTTGCCGTAGCTATTCGACGTGTCTATGGAGTACGGCAGGGAGCAGGACTGCTGCCGGTACTTGCCATTCATGCCCCCCAGGCTCAGGGGCGGCGAGCAGTCGCCGTCGTAGTTGGAGGCCACCACTGGCGGCGGGGCGTACATCTTGGAAGCTGACAGGTGCAGCGGACTCGAGTCGCACTCGTCGAAGCTGCGGCTGAAGGCTGAGGGACTCCGGCAGAGATCCACCTCATTATTGTTGTCTAGGCCATTGCCGTTGGCATAGCCCGTCGTCGGTGGCTGCGGGTACTGATAGAGGGGAGAGTCTGACTGGTCCTTGGTGTACAGCACGTACTTGTTGCTGCTGCGCTTCCTTAGCTTATCGGCTCTGAGGTGCTTCTTCAGCTTCTGAATTAGAAGCGAACGCGTTGTCTCGGTCACCGGGGTGCTGGGAAAGCCGCTCTGAATTAGCTTCCTGTGCAGTTCGATGTCGCTTAAACTGTTCAGGCTTTCAGTTGACATTTTGCCTCGCTCTGTAAAAAAAATGATAGGGAAGCACATTAAATCCAGTCGCCTATTTCGTTTCAAAAATGCTTTCAACAAACACATTTCTGCACACATGCATACACAGGAATGCATAACTGCATAATGAAGCACATTTTCACGAGTTCTTGAAACTATGGACGGATGAATGAAATGGAGAACAAGCCGAGGTAAACATAAAGATCATTAAACAAACCGATTTAATAGAACCACGAAATTCTTTCTATAATACAACAAACATGGAGAAATGTGCGAAATAAATGCCGTTTACAAGATGCAAACATACATACACAATTACACTGATATGAAAATGTTCAACAAGTTTGACATCACTCCACTTGGTCGCTGTGCAACAAGGTGATAATTATATAAATATCAAACAAACTAACAATTTTTAAGCAACAGTCTTAACAACCATATTTTGATTACAAATTTATACGGCACATACTAAATTATTAAGTCAAGGGTGCGGCGAGAGATATATGAAACAAAATGAAACTGAAATGGAACAACGAATTTTTCACTCACGACATCGGCTAAACATATCGATAGAGCTGCAACTTTTGGCTTATCAATTAATAAGTTATTAATTTAAGTAAAAGTTGTAATGCCGTTTTATTAATAGTAAAAGTAGCATTTAACATTCTGGCTAAAGTTTAAGCATTTATACCGCTTATATAAACTGTGAATGGTTCCAAAATTGTAATAAAGTTCTAAAACTCGTATATCCTATTTAGTATTTGAAAAAATAAAGCATGTACCTTAATTCCTTAATTGAGATAAAAAATTGTATGAAATAAACTAATTAGGTACTTTTTTTTGATACTTGCAATACAACCGATTTGGATAAAGCAATGCTTATACATTAAACTAAAAATTGTAAGCTCAAATAAGACCAAATTTAAATACAAAATTAAGAGCTTTTAGAGCATTAAAATATTTAATAAAAGTTCGTGTTTCTTCTCAACCGTTCCGAAAGTACGGAAACATCGTTTTCCTACCACCTACCTATCGAAATTGGCTATTTGGAAAGCGATGGCAAAACTATCGGTGGAGGCCAATCAGTTTTCTTAAATTGTAGATACATTTATATGTGTTTGTGCTTTAAGAATTGAAATATTGTATGCCTTTTGCAAAGGTGCGTATACGGAACTAACCTGTTCGTAATTAACTGAAAAGTATACCGGGCTTTCGTGCGTTTTCCCACTTCAAACGTGTGAGCGAGCAGCGAAAAGTGTGTGTGTGTACACACATATTTTGTAAATGCATTAGGACATATAGACAAGTGCATACACATACATACGTACAGGCGTACGGCGTATAAATATACCGAACGCTCGCCGCCGCGCCGAAGAGCTGAGCTGCGTGAAATAATACTTACGTGGGATCTAATTCATTTCTCTCTCCGGATTGCAGGCTGATGCGAATGCCCGATACAATCTAGCACAGGCATGAATCGTAGGGGTTTAAACACTGGCAATACGATGACTTCTCAAGCAAACATTGACGACGGCAGCTGGAAGGCGGTTAACGAAGGCGGATCAATGCTGCCCGCGTCCAACTCTGCGGCCCTCAATCCGGACGGCAGCGGCAACCAGAGCGGATTTCCGCAGGGCGGCCTGCCGTACAACTCGGGCGGCAATCCCTATCCACCTGCCGGCCAGTCCTCGCCCGCCGGCAACCAGTCCATAGTGTTTCAGAACGCTAACCAGCCTGGATCGAATACACCTCAGTATACCTCGTCACCTGCTCCCTCGGGCTCATCGACACCCGGACCTGTTGGTGCGCAGAACATTCCCGGCAACTACCCGCAGTCCTCGACGGCGGGCAACTTCAACGGCCCGGTTGGCGGCCCCTTTGGATCGCCGTCCTCGGGCCTGGGCCAGTTTAGTCGGCCAGCCAGTTCCGGCACACCGTTCAACAGCGGCCAGGCCGGCCACTTCTCATCACCCACGGTCTTTGGCGTTGGCGGGCAGTTTAACCCAATGCCGCCGGCGTCTCCTTTCGGCCACGGGGGCAACCACCCTATGATGGGCGGGCCGCAGCAGATGGAGCGGATTGACCAGGGCTTCAGGCGGCACAATTCCTACTTCAGTCACACCGAGCACCGGGTTTTCGAGCTGAACAAACGGCTGCAGCAGCGGAACGAGGAGAGCGACAACTGCTGGTGGGACTCGTTCACCACGGAGTTCTTCGAGGACGACGCCCGGCTGACTATCCTGTTCTGTTTGGAGGACGGGCCCAAGCGGTACACAATCGGCCGCACGCTCATCCCGCGCTTCTTTCGCAGCATATACGAGGGCGGCGTCTCGGATCTGTACTTCCAGCTGAAGCACGCCAAGGAATCGTTCCACAACACGTCTATCACGCTGGACTGCGATCAGTGTACGGTAATCACGCAGCATGGCAAGCCCTTCTTCACCAAGGTCTGCGCCGATGCAAGACTGATTTTGGAGTTCATGTACGACGACTACATGCGCATCAAGTCGTGGCACATGACCATCAAGGGACACCGAGAGCTCATTCCAAGATCCGTGATTGGCACCTCCCTGCCGCCCGACCCGATGCTGCTGGATCAAATCACCAAGAACATCACAAGAGCTGGGATCACCAACTCGACCCTCAACTATCTTCGATTGTGCGTCATACTCGAGCCGATGCAGGAGCTGATGTCGCGGCACAAGGCCTACGCCCTGAGTCCGCGGGACTGTCTGAAGACGACACTGTTCCAGAAGTGGCAGCGCATGGTGGCCCCGCCCGGCAAGAAGGACCCGCAGCGGCCGCCAAACAAGCGGCGCAAACGGAAGGGCTCCAATTCAGGCGGCGCCGGCAACAACTCGAATACACCGCCCGTAACGAACCAGAAGCGATCCCCCTCCGGCCCAAGTTTCTCCCTCTCCTCCCAGGACGTGATGGTGGTCGGCGAGCCGACGCTAATGGGCGGCGAGTTCGGCGAAGAGGACGAGCGGCTGATCACCCGATTGGAGAACACGCAATATGACGGAACCAATGCCGTGGAGCACGATAATCACACCGGATTCGGACACGCCGACTCGCCCATCTCCGGATCGAACCCGTGGAGCATTGACCGGGCGGGAGCTATTCCAGCCAGCCCTGGGAACGGGGCGGCGCCGCAGAACAACGCGAATATATCTGACATAGACAAAAAGAGCCCCATTGTATCGCAATAGAAGTTAATAAAAACATAATATTTCGCTATATATATTGTCAAATGTATTTTCATACTTGCATGTAAAAATATATTTAAATAAAGCTTTCAAGTTTTAGGAAATGTGTATATAAGACATACATACATTACATACATATAAAAACTATATAGTTTATAGCTTAAGTCGTCTTATTCTACACATCTATCTATCTATTATATAATTGTAGCGTACGAATAATACTTCTGTTCTGTCTTGACTGCCTTGCAAAAGTACTTAATGTGTTGTTTTAGTAAAACATAACTTTTAAGCACAACGCAAAAACCATTGAAAGCTCTCTTTATTTATGTTTTTGAATGCTCAGCAGGAGCAGCAGCAGGTGCTGTGTTTTAAGGATATTTTCTGTGTTTGAGGGGGAGGATTTTATCTGTGAAACATTTACTTCTATCGACCTATCTTAAACCACTCTCCTGGGTTGTATGCAACCATTATAATTGGCTGGAAATTTGTTAATAAATACAATATAATTCTGGGCCTCTCCACGACCCTATAAACCCTATAACAATATATGTAGCTATGCCTGCAGCATCTCTTGAGATGGCATAGCCTCGCATTTAGTTGGGATTATTATCGTATCATTGGCCGATTCCCTTACCTACACCCACATGTGTAGCCATGAGTATGTGATTTTCTAGAGTCGAGCTCTCCTCTTTGCGCATGCACGGATTCTATGCGGGATACACAGTTTCTGCTCTATATTTCAGTTATACAGTCGCGCGTTCAAAAGAAGGAGTGATGCTATTGCTAAATAAAAACCGAGTGCTTTCTTTGGTCCTTCATTTTATTTTCCTAATCATTCTAATTTCATCGAATGTCCAGGCCGACGAGCGAAACATAAACAAGCTGCTGAACAACCAGGTCGTGGTCAGCCGCCAAATTATGTGCATTCTGGGCAAAAGCGAATGCGACCAATTGGGGCTACAATTGAAAGGTAATTGAAATTTCCTTGGCATCAAAATCATCTAGATTTGCATAGTTTTAGTCACTAAAATCTGTTCGGTTTACTTGCAGCCGCTCTTCCCGAAGTCATAACCAGAAAATGCAGGAACTGCTCGCCCCAACAGGCTCAGAAGGCACAAAAGCTGACAACGTTCCTGCAAACTAGATACCCCGACGTCTGGGCCATGCTCCTAAGAAAGTACGATAGTGCCTAAGAATGGCAATTAAATGTTCTTCTCATGCATCGAATATAATAAATTAGTCTCGACATCATCTTTGGGTATTTTCGTTTTCTTATTCTCCGGACGTTTAAGCTCTTTCCCGTGAGGTCTGGTGACTTACACAAAGCCCTTGAAAGTTTTTCGGGGACTCCTCCGACCTTAAACTAGAAGTGAAGCCCTTCGCCAATCACACAGAATTAAAGAAGGCATTGCTTATACACATAAATGTATATTTTATCTGATATCTTATTATTACATTATTACATAAAGTCCAGTACGTCTTTAGCGGGGGGCCCATCATTTGGTATGACTTTCCACATAAACTGTGGAATTGTCTACTCCCAAAAACTGATGTATACTCAGGGTGGACAGCATTTTCATCTGTCCCTGATATAGAACGTCGGCTATTATTTTCTCCGCGTATATTGCCTGGTTGGCGTCCATGGTCCGCAGCTTGTGGGCGATAACCTTGCCGAAATTTGAGAAGTGATCGTCCAGCTGATTGTCCGCACTCTTCAGCGCCAGCGAAAAAAGTCGCTCCACATCGATGGAGGATAAGTCTGCCCGGAACTTCCCAGTGGGCGGGTCATTATCCTCGGACACCTGCGAGGACACAGAGGAGGAGCGCTTTCGGCTGATGTGGTTCTGCTCCTGATTCTGATTCTGGCTCTGATTATGGTTCTGTCTCGGCTGGGCAACTATGCGCTTGCAGTGCTCGTGGTCTCCGTGGATTTTTACCGAATCGGGAAGCGATTTTCTCCGCGTCGACAGGACTCTGTTGCTGTTGTTGGCGGCCACCACGATCTCCACCTCCTTGACAGTGGCGCCGCCGCCGCCAGTATGGTTGTTAGCGTTGGCTGTCTTAATACTGATAACGGGGTCAGCGGCGCTGGCGGTGGCGGCCTCCTCGAAGATGTTGGCACAGAATTCATTTGCGCTGTTGTTGGGGGAGAGCTTGCTGCTGGAATCCGTCTTCGGTGGCTTCGGCAGGCTCTCCGCATCGGAGAACTCGTCGCAGTTCTCTGGAAGCGCCAGTTGAGCCGCCGCCGCGCTCTCTGAACAGGCCTGCAGCTCGCGCTTGCACTTCTTGTCGGGGATCTCCTCGTCCTTGAGAAACATGAGTGACTCAAAGTACCGCCGCTTTGGGCAGTAGGGCTCGTACTTCTCGCCTTTCTTCTTAACCTCGTTGTACTTTCTCAACTGATGACGAAATGCACAGCGAAGATTGTTTATCTTTTGCTTTGTTCTTTCGACATTGTACATCTCCCCATGCTTGGTGGCCACTTCTATCAGCTTCATGTACGCCTCCTGCCGCCGGCTCCGGTTTCGGAAGTCTGCAGAGTCTGCTTTCCACAGGCATGGATTGCATTTGTATTCCTCGATAAAATCGTCTATAAAATCCATTTTTGTTTACTAAAAGAAAAACACAGTAGGCGAACGGGGACCAAAATGTATGTTTGTGTGAATGTGTGCGCTATCAATAACTATCGCTTCGTACTTGGAACGGCAAAAGTGGAACATCAACATGTTCATACGACTGTACTCTTCAGTATTTTTGAAGTATTATTTTATTGAACTATCGACTAAATAAAATGGTATTAATCGTTTATTTAATTTAATCAAATTTGTATCAATAAACACAGTAACTAAATAATACTTACTGTCAGTTAATATTCATTGCTGAACTACACTAATTCCTCTGTTTTTAAAAGTTACTTACCGGTATTTCGTTCGGTATACGCCTTAATTGTTGCATCTGGTCACATTGCTGATAGCTGGTCCCGATAACTACAAATTGTTCATATAAATAAAAGGAAAAATAAAGCTACTAAAAATGAGTGGAGCTCACAGGGAGGCCATTCAAAAACAAATTCATCAAGATTGGGCGAACCGGGAATACATAGAAGTGATAACTGCCAGCATAAAGCGTATAACCGACTTTCTAAACTCTTTCGGTAAGAAAACATTGCCAAGTACAGGGGCCCCACTTTGCATATGTGTGCGTATTTACTTTGTATTTATGAACGTACGAATATTATAAGCTTGCTAACAAATCATTCATTGTCATTGAAATTGTTTACTCGAATAGTAAGTCAATAAACGTACATTGTGGTTGGTCGTTTCTGCGAAAAGTAAGCGAAGATGCGTTGGGAGGGTGTGTACATAAGTCCTACAAAAAGATTTGTTCAAAGACACATCTGCTCCATCAGGCTTATAGTGTAATTTACTATATTTTTATTAATATTTCTTATGTTTTGACCCTCATCTAAAAATCTGTATATCTAGTAATTTAAAATGAAATGAAAGAATTAAAAAAGTTGTTTATTTCGAACTTATTATTAATAAATCTATGTCAAGGAATTGTGCAAGAAATCGAACATAAATTAGTATCAACAAAACAGGATTTTGATTTGAAATTAGATCTACAACGAACACAAAAACTACAAAAATTATATAAATAGCTACGGATACAGTTTTAAACCAACTTGAGTTACAACTTCCGCAGATTTTAAGGCAATATTTATATATTTTCCTACCTTTCAGATATGTCCTGTCGGTCACGATTGGCGGTACTGAACGAAAAGCTGACTATTCTGGAGCGGCGTATAGACTACTTGGAGGCGTGTGTCGCACAAGGGGAGACACTAACGTAAACACGCTTGCAAGTTCACCCCGTCAAATTAACCCTAAGCTTTGTACATTTATAAGATAATTAAAAAATACCAATAACATATTTAATAATCTTTTGTCTCACGGTGTGAGCTTTTGCCAATCAGCCGCTTTTACCGTGGCCTAAATTAAGTTCTAGTACATTGTTCGTTCTTTGAAGGACGACGGTTTTTCACGGTTGAGTTAGCTGCCGTTGGCCTATGGTTTCGAATCAAAGCCCCTTTTAAGAATAATATAAGTAATAGTTTCAGAACCAAGACAAGCACGCGATGTTTTCCAACCAACCGGGGCAAGCGATGGATTTGTAATATTAATGCAAATCGGAGGGCTAAAATCCTATATAGAAACCATATATTAAGTCTAGACGTAATCTTGAGTTGTTTAGCTTTTAATTGTCCAATTTGATGGCTTGATGCGTCATCGGTCAAGTGGGCTATGAATTTACATAAGTCTAGACCGAACTGGCGCATTTTGCGGAATTAATTGAACTGTTATTAGCCATTAGATATCTGTAATTGCGAGAAATCCCCTTCGAGAACGGTGTTGTGTACAAAACAAATCTCTTTATTCAGCGCACGATCGTGGAAATAACAATTTTGATGGGCATGATTTTTAGATAGACCTAATTAACAGTGTGTGCGTAATAACAATTTGGTTCCGGCCAAAGGAAGGTCTTCTCAGACCTTGATGCCGGCGTTGTTGGCCTGAGCGCGGTAGCGCTTGATATAGATATCCTCGGGATCGAATTTGGCCTGCAGCTGCTTCCACTCCTCGGGCTTGTTGTCGATGATGTAGCGGATGACCTTGTCGGTATTCTCACGCTGCTTCTCGCTGCACTTGCTGCACTCTGTCTTGAGGGCATCGGGCAGGGACTTCTTCAGCTCGCGGCCCTCGGGAGTACACTTGCCGGTGTCAATCAGGCACTTGAAGTAATTGTTGAAAAGGCGGTCCGACTTGAGGATCTCGTCCACGTCAATGTTGTCGTACTTGGTGGTGTACTTCTCCTCGGCGGCGACCAGGACCAGCCCCAGGACGAAAAGCGCTAATACCATCTTCATTTTGGAGGGGAAACTGCAAAGCACAAGCAAATAAGGTATAAATATTGCGAAATGGGCACTTTTTCACATTCGCAAATGGAGTGAATATGTGGGTCTCGCGGTCGGGAGGGAACCAGTTTTGGAGTCTAACCTAGAGTCGGGGGATTTCAATGGAAATCTTTTCAGATACGGACTGCATTCGAATGAATATGCATAGAAAACGCCACTTGGTATGCGTATCTGGTTCGGAGGTTCGACAGCCGAAAAGATGTCACTGTTTACACACTACAAAACTGGTTGCCCACCGTCTGAGTCCGAGTCGTTGGAGGTGTCTCATTTGCCTAACAATGCTCCGCACAATGATTAGCACAAAAAATATATGACTTATGGGTCTTACATTGGAGCTGGAGCTCGACTTGTATCGATTGAAGGCGGAGACGGAGATTGGATGCTTAGCACTGCAGCTGCTGGAACTAACTGACAAATGTTTCTATGAAGTTTGGCTTTTATACCTGGGCTTTACCTGCGATTGAACTTCAAGTGTAATACACACTAACACAGAGTCGCCTCCATATGGTGGGATTGCACACACTTTAGACTTTGAAGCGCAAATCGCTATTTGCTAAAAAGTCAACCCAGTGATTAGTCAATCGTCGTTATAAATTTATATACTATATATGCGATAGTTATACATACTTAATATGACATTAACATTAAGGAGCTTGACGTCTGAGCCGCTGGGCGACTTGGCTAAGCTAGCGGGCTGTGTGTGCGATTTATAGGTACTGTTTGCAGGTAAACCTTATAAAAATTAATCACTTGATCAAATTTAGGATTCCCATTAACGACTTCCATTAGCGACTTTCCATTTACAACACTTGAGGTGTGCGCGAAATGACCCTTGAATAAGCGTTTGCTCTAAAAGATGATTGCTTTTGATAGTTCTCGGAACAATTAGAATCTATTTACCAGTCCTCGAATTATTAATCAGTTTTTTTAACCTACGCGGAAGCTTAGTCATATTTTATATGGCGCCGTAAAAACTCAAACACCTCGGGACATATATATTTGTTTTTTATCAAGTTTTATTGTAGTTACAAATAGTGAAATGTAAAAAGTAACACTTATACATCTTAGAAATCTGTACAAGGAAAGTAGTAGTTCTCAAACAATAGTAATTTCGTCTATTTAGGTTTCCTAGATGCAACTCTTTAACTTTAGGCTTAAAACGTTGTGTGTTGTGTGTGTGTCTCAAAATAAGTTGTCAGGAGGCGGCAGTATCAGTACTTGGATCATTGCGCTGGAACAAATCACAATTGAATTTGGGCTGCTGGACGTTTGCGTTGGAATATGGTTTCGATGGTGGAGAAGACGTCGCTGGACTTCTTGGCGGCGTCCACCTTGAAGTGCAGACCCCTCAGGCCGTAGTAGTCGACCAGGGGCCTCGTCTGCTTGTGATATGACTCAAGCCTCTTCTTCAAAGCCTCGGCGTTGTCGTCGCTTCGTCGGATCAGCGGTTCTCCGGTAATCTAAGGAGAAATGTACATATAGGAATATTGTCCCCTTGAAAGCTCTATCTTGAGATACTAACATCATCCGTCATTGGCTTTTTGGGAGGCGCGAACTCCTCGTGATAGGATCGACCGCTGGCTTGGTGGATCAGGCGGCCTGTGATTCGCCTCACCAACAGGCTGTCGTCAATGGCAAACTCAATGACGGCATCCAAGTTGGCTTTCCTCTTGTCCAGCAGTGTGTCGAGCTGCCAAAAAATAGATTAAATTAAGTACATCTCTTAAGAACATCTCCTAATAACTAGCTCACCTTCTCGGCTTGAACGACAGTCCTGGGGAAGCCGTCGAGCAGGAAGCCGTTCTTGCACTCGGGCTTGTCCAGGTTGGAGTCGATCATGTCCACAACCAGCTCATCGGACACCAGCTTGCCGGCATCCATAACCTTCTTCAGCTCGGCTCCCAGCTTGGATCCGGATGAAATTTCCGCCCGCAGCATGTCGCCAGTAGATAAGTGGCAGACGCAGAACTTCTCCTTCAGCAGCGGAGCCTGAAATTGGCATAATTAAAAAACATTGATATTGATAGCAATTGCGCAGCCTTTAATCAGTTTTTTTTGCCGCGCGGCGTATCACAACGGTTAGCAATTAGCAAACCCTCGAGATAAGATGCATTCTTGGCGAAAAGCGGCGAAAGTTCTCGTATGTTTTCTTATTACTCAGCGGAACCCACATGTTGGCCACGGGGGCCATTTTCCGAGACGCGGCAAACTCAGGCCATTTCAGGGTCAAACACTTCTTTAGAGGGCATTTCAAGTGACACGCATGTAGATACACATATCATACGCATGCTGTTACATAAGTTCGCCAGTTAACCATTTTATGCCGGCACAACATAAATAGATCGCCTGTGCTTATTTACAAACACCGGTCCCGCACATTTTGAACACGTTGTACTTATTTATAGACACTGTCTATAGCGTCCATATCGCTTAATCACATTATGTAACTTTGAACCCACCTGCGTGCCCTTGCCGGAGCCCGGGGGGCCCAAGAGAATGGCGTTGATACCGACGTTCTCCGGCTCATATCGCTCCACTGGTACAGCTGCATTCGGCGCCATCGTTTATTGTTTATCCTGAACTATTGCTTAAGTCCTAATTCATAACTGAAGTGAAGTTAATGAGATAAGATAATAGGGTTGTCGAAAATATATCAAAATATCGATATATCGATATTATTTGTTATATTTTGTTTAAAAGTAAATATAATGAAATTTTTTTGATCGAAAGTAAATAGAAATAATAAAATGTTATGAATCAAAGAAATGCTTTGTTTAATATAAACGACTTTTCAATATAAATATAAAAAAAAACCTTTCCAGATGTATTCTTAGCTTAGAGCTAATAGTTTATAATGAGAATGGCTGATTCTTTTTCTTTTTAAACATCAAAAACATCGGTATTTTTTAAGTGATATATTAAAAATGTTTTTTTTTATCCAATAATATAAATATTATCGATACATTTTAAAAAATATTCGACAGCCCTGTTCAACTCTTACCACGATATATCAGCACGTTTCCACTGACTTACATTATCGATAACACTTTGGATTTGACACATTTAGTTTTTGTATATTTTGACAGATTTAAAAAAAACCTTTTAAGCAAAAATTGGATCTCGTACGATTTAAAAGTAGAAATGCCAATTTATATGACGGGGTACCTTGTATAATATTTGTCAAACATATATTTTATAACATTTCTTCGAGAAGTCCCATTTTCGTGTTCATCAATAAGCCATCCAACTGAAAAGTAAGCGAAAATGAAAAGATAACGAATTTCCATACAATTTGCTATTATTTTAATATTATAACAATTTAATAATTTTATTCTGGAATTCGCGTATTACAATTGCCATGGTACATTTTAATATTGCCCTCGCAGCGGAAATAAGCGTCGAATATGTCGCTATAGCCGTGATCCTTCCACCAAGTGCACAGCTGCCGGTTCCAGATGCAGTCTAATCTGTATATCAAGTTGGGGTACTCGTAACCGAGGAGGGTGAAGAAGTCCTGGTCCCCCAGATGGCCCTTGAAGGAGTACTTGGCCACCAGCGCGTGCACCTCCGAATGGGTCAGCTTCTCCAGGTAGGACTTTGAGTTCCTTATCCGGTTCAGCAGCAGCAGGACTACGCCGGAATTGAGACCCGGATAGCCGTGGCCGTGGATATGGTTATGCTGGCTGCCGCCCATTAATTCGTTGTTGTTCATCGGATAGTACGGGTTTCCGAAGCTGGTCTTCGGGTATCTCACACGATACCGGTACAGGATATGGCGGTAGACTGGCGTTAGTTCCGGGGCCAAGCCATAAAGCTGGTGCGGCAGAAAATTATCAAACTCGTTGAACAGCAGTCGGACATCGGATCGGAAGACTATATCACAATCAAGCAGAATGGCCCTGTTCAGGCTCCTGTCGGCGATCCTGTGCAGGCCGAGCGACAGGAAAAACAGGGAGTCGCTATAATAGGAGTTGGGCGTTGAGCTAAAGTAAGGGGATAGCTTGGCGGCAATGTCTTGTATTATACTGGAGCAGACTTTAACATCGTAAATTGTATATATCACCGTTCTGCGGAATCGCCGAATCTGCCGCTGCAGGATCTCCAGTACCGAGGGCTGGCTCTCCCTGTCCGTGATGACGTGCAAGTGCAGCTGGGCACTGGTGTGCTTCAGCAAACTGTGTGCAAATAGGTCGAATTTAAGGTTTAAATGGTAGTTCTCCCGCGTGTAGATGACGAATATGTTGTAGTCCGAGGCCAGTCCGTTCAGCTGGTCGCCCAGCTCCAGGTGCGTAGAGGACGAGTAGTTCAGCAGGTAGTGGGTCGGCTTCAAGACGGGCGGCACTGGGGCCGTCGTTTGCTGGACATCTGCCGGATACCTCGCCTCCTGCTTCTCGGCCTGCGACAGCTTATTGAGGCGGCTGGAGAGGAAGGCCGAGAGGATGTTGCCCCGCACCAATAGATGCGTGTTGGCAAAGACAATTAGCACGCACATACAAATAAAGATTAACAAGAGCACTAGCTTCTTCTGCCACCTGCACCGCAGCAGGGTCCATGTCCAACTTTTCGGCTTCTGGCGAATTGAATTCCGTCGATTGATGATCAGTGTCACATTCTCCTGATCCTCCATTAGCTGCGATTTGCACTTCATCCCGATTCCGTACATGTTTAGGTCCGCGGGAAACGTTTTGTGTTTCTGACTGATTGTTTTAAAGCTGTACTTGGCCATTTCGAAATGCGAGTGACAGTGCATCAGCGGACTACTTTTAATTGATAATATTAAGCCATGTTAGAACACACTAAACGGAAACTCTGAGCGGACAATTAAGGGCGCACAAAACATTGCGAAGACTGGCTTTAAACTTAATTAAACTAGATCGATAAAGCAAAAGCACAGCGTAAAAATCAATGAATGGGTGCTTCTTCTTGCCACGGCGCCAGTAACAGTCCCGCGCCAACACAGTATTTTTTAATATTTAGTAGGTCATATTTACTTTTAATAATTTAATTTAGTATTAATTAATTTAGTATTAAGTAATTTTCGCCCTTGAAAGCTTAGTTTAGTTGGTAAAAGGGTGTTTATCGATATGCATTTATCGATAGCCGAAATCTTAATCGCCCGATTTCGATGTATTAGAATTATACACAAACTAATCATGCGCAGAAGTTGTATTTTTATCAGTATAAGTACATGTTATGGTGTTCCGCAGTTACAAAGGGACGACTTACGCTGAGAAAATGTAAAGGCTAGGCTGGTCGGCCGACTTGAAAATATTTCCACTACGACGACGGGTTCTATACGCGAATTCATCAACAAATGGATTGTCATCATCGCATCGAAGTCCCTTTGCGGGCTGGGAAAAAGATGAAAAAACGACGCGAGCTGGACGCCCTGATCGCCACCCAGTCCTCCTCGAAGAGAGTCAACCGGAGGACCGCTGGCGGAGCCACACATTCCCAGGACAAGTTGCTCTCCGTCTCGACCGATGACCCTGAGGATTACGCATGGGTAATTCATTTGTATTTACATCACCACACAGATATATCTATGTACATATGTATGTACGCCTCCAAGTACAAGGTTAACTTGTTCCCAACTTCCACGAACGGAAATAAACTTTTCCATTACAATTTAATAATTTAGGTGAAAAAAATATACATGTATGTTTGTCGCTATTTTCAGACAAATGTCGCTGGCTCCAGTCGCCGTAGTCATCGGAAAATTGCCTATTTCCGCATGTGCGGTCCGCTTTTATTGGGAATCATTGGCATTTTAATTGTGGGCATTTTGTACTGGCTCTACTTTGATCTACGCCAACAGCTCTACGACTACCGCCAGAAGATGGAAGAGGGTGCGTGTAAAGCTTTTATTCCCTGTTGGGAGACGCCTCTTATCAATTATATAATCTTTGCAGTGTCTGCGATGAGCAAAAACTTTCCGGACACGCTCCAGAGATGGCACGAGACCTCGTCCTACCTGCTAAAGAATCAAACGGTCGTCATTTCCGAGATCAGCGACTTGCAGAAAACCATGGAGAGTTTACGAAACAACTTTAGCAATCTGGAGGCCACGGTGGCGGCCCAAAGGAATCACGGCAAGGATGAGAAGCTAGTGGCTGACTTCGGGGCGAAGATAGAGGCTGTGGCCACCGACATAGAGGCTATAAAGGAGCACTATAATAAGTATACAGAGGTGCAGAAATCTCTCCAGGCTGAAACAGAAGCTCTGAAGGTAAGTTTGGCCCTTTAAAAAGTTATAAAAGCAGTCTCTTAGTTATAACTAAACCTTTTCAGGTCAATCTATCGCAATTACCCACGCTTCAGGCCAATGCGCTACCTTTAAACTTGTCGGACGACATTGCAGCTCTTAATAGAACGACACTGAACTCACTTAAGATATTGGCAAACGACCTGAAGGATGCAAATAATACCCTAAGTCAAACAACGAAAATGCTTAGCGAGGAAATATCTCTTCATAAGGTAATAATCATTTGCGTACGTGTGTTATCATATTATTATATTGCTATTATTTTATTTACAGACGAAAATAGACGACTTGTTGGATCGTTCGCAGAATATTACGTCCCATGTTGCCACAATAAGCAACAGTTGGCCGGAATACAAGCAAAAAGTAACCAGCTTCGACGAATCGTTAGATAAAATTGAAAAAGAGGTAATCAATGGGCCGTTTCCTGCTCTCATAGAATATCAAGATTAACGAATATTTATTAACCGCAGATAACGCTAACAAACAGTAAGAATAGTATGCTTGCTGCTTCTATGGATCAGCTAAAGAGCTTTTGCATTCAGAGCATGGCTGCTACTAAAACATCTCCCAAAGTCGAAGATAGCTCAGTAATAACCAAGGTAGAAGCCCTCTTCAGGTAGTAACAATGTCGGGGTACTTATTCACTTTTGCCTATTTACAGCCTGAAGTGATTGCCGCCAATGAGGAATTTAAGAAGCCGTCTGCAAATGCCACAGAACAGCTCCAGGAAGCCCTGAAGCAATAAGCCGTTTTACCTTCTAGTGATTGTCTGTTGTAATACCAAATTTGTTCGATTCCGTATTTAGCCATTAAGACATCAAAGTCACAGCCAACGATTACTATTTATATATATTTACCACACGAGACAGCTGCAATGTACATATGGTTCGAAGAGCTATTTAACTTAATGATGATGATGCACGTGTGATTTCAGTTAAGTTTACTTTTAAAGTCCGTTTTTAGGAAAGGCAAAATTGTACATAAGAGTGTGAAGTAAACTGTAAGTCAATATTATTATTCACTTTAGATACACGATATATGTATTTAATTTCCATATAATAAAACCAAACTAAAGCTCACTTAGATCAACAGATGGCAATGGCCTTTTATTGCAGAAAAACCGAAGAAAATATGCATTAAATTAAACAAAGCTTTGCTAGTCCTTGCGTGGAGTCGTCGATGACGGCCCTCAGCTCTTCGTTACTTTCCCCTCCAGCTTATAGGGCAGCTGTGGAAGGAATTCGATTGGGTAGGAGGGGCAAAATACCTTCATGGACTGGAGAACTTTCCTGGCGACCTGGAACGTGCGCACCTCGTCGAATACTTCGCTTGGAGGGAAGCGTTCCGGCGAAGGGAATGTCTGTCAGCGAACACTCTCTCTGAATTCCTCATAGAATGCAATCACATTCAGCGGTCGCTCGTCAATCACACGTTTTATATGTGAATTATGTATGCAAATACCTTTTTGGACATTAAATGGAGAATTATAGTAAATTAGGGGTTTTGTAAACCTTCTAAACTCAGCTATACGAAGATCTATAACTATTTATAAGATGGCTAAATGATGATTGGTTTTATACAAACTGCTATTTATAGAAAAAGTTCGTAGGAAGGTTGAGGGATTATAAAAGTCTTAAAGTATACATATATAAAGAATATTGGATCTGTATCGGTTTATACCGAACCTTCTAGGAAAATAACATTGAAGGGCTTAAAACTTGTAAGCTAATAATTTTAAAATAAATACGTGCATTGTTTAAAATTTAAATATTTTATTTTAAATATATTTAGACTCACAAGTTCACAAGTTGTCTCCATTTGAAATCTTTACTTTTGAATGCTATAGTTATCGATAGATATGGCAGCCGTTTTTGGCGGTCATCTGAAATCTATCGTTATCGATCGATTAGACTACTATTTTGACGGTCGTTACCTTTTGAGAATGATGTGAGAGTTTCTTGTGTCCGTGTGTTTGTGTTGTTTACATTACAACTGATTCTCAGTTTCTTATTTGCAAAAAGAAAGTGCTCAAGAAAGTTGTGAGTTATTGTAGATGCACTGCACGTAGTTATGTTTTAAATAATATTAGTAAGGGAGTGAAAATAGAACTGTAATGTGCATTCAAGCAT
This sequence comes from Drosophila triauraria, assembly GCA_014170255.2. NCBI lineage: Eukaryota > Metazoa > Arthropoda > Insecta > Diptera > Drosophilidae > Drosophila > Drosophila triauraria. The sequence continues at coordinate 23,171 of JABJVT010000097.1, forward strand.
CAAATGGATCGTTTTCCGAGTGTCTACATTCCAAGACATAAATCTTAGATCTGGCTGCAACTTTCTTTCCCATATTTGAGTGTCAGAAAAGGTAAAATAGCCAATAAACATTAACCAAAGTGCTTTATAAGCCAAATACTGATGTCATATTATATTTTATTCAGAAACATTTCTTTATAAAGATGTATTATTTAAATAACGAGACTGTTGCTGTTCCTTCGGCGGTGAATTTCGCCTCAAGGGACCCTCACTCATCGACTTTGGAGCTTAAGACTGTAGCTATAAATCCGGATGGCAAGTACCAGGTGAATTTCACACATTTTCGGCTCGGCTAAAAACTGTTTTTCCCTCACAGACACCTTCACTGTTCAGCAGGCGATCAATGCCTTTGGGTTTGGTTGGTTCCACGTCAAGCTATCGCTGCTGGTGGGCCTGTGCTGGATGTCCGACTCGATGGAAATGGCCATCTTGAGTATTCTGGGCCCAGCTCTGTTCTGCGAGTGGAATGTCACGAAACTCCAGCAGGCCTCGGTCACAACTATCGTGTTTCTGGGCATGATGCTTAGCTCCAGTTTCTGGACACAGTTGAGCAACAGATATGGTCGAAAGTCGGTAAGGTATCACAGTATCTAGATTGATAGTTAGTTTCTCACTTTAATGTTCTTCTTAGGCCCTCACTTTGTTTGGAGTATTATTAGTTTTATATAGCATACTAAGTTCAGTGGCGCCCAGTTACGCATGGCTCTTAACCCTGAGAGGTCTGGTGGGCTTTGCCATTGGCTGCGTTCCACAATCGTGAGTTAATTTCCAGGGAAATTCCCTTCGTTCTCTTAAAGTTTTGTTTCACCTTCAAGGGTCACCTTATACGCGGAATTTCTGCCGACCAAACACAAGGGGAAGTGTGTGGTTCTAATGGATGTAGGTATTTGGTAATAGAATCAATTTCGTGATCTAAATTAAATTTATTTGCAGTGTTTCTGGGCCCTGGGAGCCTGTTTTGAAGTCGTATTAGCCCTTGTGGTTTATCCGTACTACGGATGGCGCGGGCTTTTGGGGCTTTCGGCAACACCTCTTCTACTCTTCACCCTGCTGAGCCCGGTATGATAACGGATAACTCTAAACTCTTCCTTCGAATAACAATTTAAAACTCCTTTAGTGGCTTAGCGAATCAGCACGATATTACTCCTCCAATGGGCATAGTGACAAAGCCATCCGGGTGCTTGAACAGGTGAATATGGAATGGCTTAGAGGTTATTCTTATTCTTATCGCATTCTGATTCTCAGATAGCTCACAACAACAAGCGACACATGCTGATGGGTCGCCTGATTGCCGACGAAGAGCCCAGCGCCACGGAGAGCTTCAGGTCTCTCCTCAGTCCGAGCCTGTATCGGACCACGCTTCTGCTGTGGTTCATCTGGCTGGCCTCGGCCTTCTGCTACTACGGACTGGTGCTGGTCACAACCGAGCTCTTGGTGGCCCGGAACAAGGAGAACAATCCAAACGAATGCGTTACCTTCATGACCTCCGACTTTATGGATCTGCTGTGGATCACCCTGTCGGAGTTTCCGGGCATATTGATGACCATTAAGGTCATCAAGCTATTTGGCAAGAAGAAAACTATTGTGCTGCAATATCTGCTTCTAGTTATGTGCACTCTAGTGCTTATGTCGGTTAATAGGTATTTATTAATGGATTGTTTTAGATAGAACTTGAAATATTTCCTTAATTTCAGTCGCTTCTCCACTTCGGTGACTCTGTTCATTGCCCGAGGAACAATCTCGGGGATTTTCCAAGCCATCTATGTCTACACACCGGAAATATATCCCGCT